>JASDQU010030244.1:2738-13813 GCA_032191745.1 Picea mariana | reverse complement strand
TGTTCGTGACTATGACATCTTTTGGCATGTAACAACATTTGTATTTGCCTATTCATGGCCATGAACACTTGTTTGGTATATTTTCCACATGGATTTGCATTGTATTCTTGGCAACCATGTATGCAAAGTCGGTACATAATGTAATGAGAAATTGAGTTCATCCAGTTGGTTCTCTACCACTCCACTTCTCGGTTATTTATAATGTATTTCGGCCATCGCAGATACTCCTCTGATATCGCACATTAGGGGGCATCTGTTATAGCAATATTTTCCTCATCATTGCTATCTTGCACAGAGGGCCTTTTTCCATTTCCTTATGTAGACTTGTCATCCCTTTTGATGAATCCAGAACTAAAAAATATACATTTTTCCACATATACGGTCCCTATCTGTTATGCAAGATACGTATACGTTAGTTGATCCACTACAACCCATGTACATCGAGATTTGTGCTAGAAAATACAAAAATGAGGTCGGTTTTCCATGTCACGACAGAAGATCTCTGATGCTTGGCCTTCCACATACTGGAAATGTTCCGACTCGGCCCTTCAATTTCATTTTGAAGGCTATAAAATAACATTTTGGAGCTATGGAAAAGAAGGATAAAGAATTCAAATTTGAGAGCAAAGTTACTCTGGAGAAATTACTTCATAATGAGTCTGCATCCCTTTATCCCTCAAGTCTGAACATAGTGTTCATCCCCCAAGATCTTTCCCTATTGTTGAGAGGACCTCATTGCCTCTTTCCTATGAGCTTGCCTTTGGTGGAGGATTGAAGTGGTGGAGATCCAGTTGGAAGGAACTTGGTTTCTTGGTTTCAAACCGTGCTGATACGGAAGTCTGTAGTGTTGTCACTTCAACTGAACAATTATTAATAGAAATACTCCTTTCTCGTCCTATTGGTATCTTGCAAATATATGATTATTATCCATGGGCATGTTTGTAATGTTTATTAATGGATTATGCTATCTATTGTGCTAAACCCTTTATATTATCACTATGTACTTGCTCTACTTGTTTGTTGAGAACTCACTACAGGTATAAAGCTTCGGGTCAAAGTGTTCAACGGTGGAACATCATTGAATGTTGGATCAAGGTAGGCCTCTTTCTTATCTTGCACATTAATTTGTATAACATATGTTGGAATTGCGTTGATTTCTACAGTCATACCTGTCTGTTGTGGTTTACCCTTGGCTGTAGAGAGTTTTTCCCTCGTAACAACGATTCTAGACGCCTACAAGAAGAACATCACAGCAGAAGCCACTGCAAAGCTCTTCTTTGAACAAGTATGGGTACATTTTGGGATCCCACAAACCATTATCTTAGACCATGATAGTCGGTTCCTTAACACATTCTGGTCAAGCCTCTGGTCACTGTTGGGTACCAAGCTCACCAAATCCACTGCCTTCGACCCCCAGACAGATGGCCAAACTGATGTCATCAATCAGATGATCGTACATATCCTGTGCAAGTACAATTAAAAACATCCCCGCACATGGGATGAGAGTCTTCCCTATGTCCAACATAGTTGTTAGCGATCAAATAATTCATTCTGAAATTTGTTTGAAAAATGATGCCTCATCTTGTGGGGGAATTTTGACTACCTTCCCATGATTTAAATTCAGATTTGAAAGTACCATTGAAAATCTTAGGATGTCTAGTTGTCAATCGACTATTCAAGCGTGTAAAACAGACTCTCCACGGCTGGGAAATTTGATTTTTCCCAAGGCAGTTTTCATTAAAAAAATCTGGGTTTTCACCAGCTCATTGGTTTTGAAATCTGCTAGTTAGTCGTTGAAAGCTTTCCTTTTCACCAGCTAAAGGGGAAAAAGAGTTGGTGAAAGTGCAAAAGAGTCCAAAAACATCATATTTCCGCCCAAATCACGATTTTTGATTTCCTGAACACGTGGGAAAGGTGTTAAATGATGGATAATAATTAGGAGAAGCTAGAATATCTTTCTCATCCAACTTTAAAGACATGTGGTGAGGAGATGACACCAAATGGTACAATAACTCTTGAAAGAAAATCTCCCAGTCATCAAAGATAGATTTCTGAATCTGTGATTTTCACTTACAGACTGCCAAATAATGCTTTAGCTGTCAAATTCGACTTGTAATGATCAAATTAAATCTATTTGGTTAAATATTAGGTTATCTTATTGTATTAGTTTTGTACTCTATTTTCCATATTTGGAAATCCAGATCCAGTTTTCTAGGATTTGAGATCTATTGTAAAAGATATAAATACCTATCAGTTTGATAGGCGCCGAGTTCGATTTTGGAGACAGAAGATACTATATTGTAAACAGACTTTTCCATATGAGAATGCAAATCACAGTTTTCTCTCTCTATTGATGTCAGATTCTCATCTTTCCTTCTGTACTCTTATTCAAGTTGTTTTAGCTGCAGAATGATTGTCATCTCATCGGTTAGCTCCTAACTTGATTAATAGTTGCTTATCATTGTTTATTAAACCCTGCATTCGTGTTTGGTTTATAAGCATTTTTTTCTCACCCACTTCAAAGATATCATCTGATTATTGATCCTTGAGAGAACGGGTTCATTTGATCCTCATTTTGACTGTCTGAATACCATACTGTAATTGAGTTATACCATTGATCCACACATATAAAATACAAAAACAAGTTTACCTTAAGTTACCAAGCATCTTTGTCTTACAACCTCAAAGAGTTTCTTGGAGTGATAACAAAATGGCGCCATTGCCGGGGAGAGGAGATTGAAGCTCAACTTTCTTGGGAGATGACATAGATCCAACTTTGATGATAGATAAAGACTGGAAATTATATTGGTTGTAATCATCTATCTGGAGTCGGATTAAGTGGCGACTCCGTTGATCAAAAATTTGTTGGTGACTCCATGATTAAAGACTCCATTGGGGAGGATCCGATTGACAGAAGATGAAGAGGTTAAATTTCAATTCTAGGTATCAGTTCATTAGTTTGCTTCATGAACTGTTGTATTTCTTTATCACCTCTTTCATGCTTTTCCCTTCACATGTAAAGAGAATCATTTTCTGTTTTGTATATTCAGAAAATCATCATTCTTCTTGTATATACCCAACCTTAAAAAAAGAAAACTTGCAGCCTGCTTGTACTACAGAAGTAGATTCAATAGCTTTACCTCAGCACGTTCATAAAGATGAGTTCTACATTCCATTCCCTCTTGAATCCAATAACCCTTTTGACTTTGTGGACGTTGAAATTGATTCCAAACCCTTTCAAATTTCAACACCTTTTCACATTATTGATAAACTTTCTCATCAACCTATTAAATTTCATGATCAACCCACTGCCTTTCAAATTAAAATCAGGATGAATATGTTCAGGCCTTTGAGGCTACCCTATTTCCTTCATCCTTACTCCCTTAACTGTTTTGAATATCTTCCCCAGTTTTCTGGAGAGAACCCAGTTTCAGTTGAGACTTGGAATCCTTTGAGGATTTTATTGATCGGTTCGATATTATTCATGAAGACGTGATCATGAAATTTTTCTCTAAGTCGTTGATCAAAGATGCTGCAATATGGTTTAAGGGTCTAAGAGATGACTCCATTGGCTCTTGGATCGAATTCTCTAATGCTTTTTCCAAGAATTGGGGTAAGAACAAATCATTGGATTCATACCTCGCTGACTTTTATGCTTTGAAGAGAGAGCAGGACGAAGCTTTGCCTATCTTCAACATAAAGTTCTATAGGATATATTATGACATACCTTTGGAGATCCAACCCACGGATATTGCTGCCATGGTATACTATGTTATGGCTCAGTATTCAGAGCTTGTGCTTTTCCTGCTGGAAAGGAAATCTTCATCATTAATGAGTTTGTTTGAAGATGCTCAAGAGGTGGAGGAGGACATTTGTGCTTCTAGGAGGACTCGAGAGCGGGCTGAATTTGAAAATCCGCATCTACCTAAGCCAACAGAATGTCAGCATGGCTCAGATTTTGAGCATGAAGGTTATGAGTGTGAAACAAAATTGGAACAACAACAATCATGTGAGTTTATTTTAGAGTCAGATCTGAATTCTTTAATATTGGTAGAGTACTCCAGAGATAGGTATGAATATGAAGTTTATGATCAATTTACAAACCCATTTGAGCCTATGATAACTAATGATTACATAGGCAATTATATTTTCTTAGCTGATCCCAATCCATATCATGTAAACCCTGTTATGTTATCCTCTTGTGATCATTATTCTGAAGAAGAATATTTAAAGATTTGTGAAGATGAGAAGTTGTCCTTTGGTCAAAAGACAATAGAAATCAACAAAGACAGTCTTCGATTTTCAGATTGGCAGATGGAAGGAAGTTGCAGCGATCATGAGGAACATAATTTGCAGAAATCATCTTATCTTCATAAGGAATATCAAGAGGACTATCTTCCTTTTGAACCCTTTGTTTCAGATTCTGATATAAAGGCTGTTGATGAGGAATAAGGCAGTGATATAGAAGATCAAGAACATATTACTTCTTCTCTCTTAGAAATTGTCGAATGCAATAGGCCAACACATCATAATGAGAAATTCAAATCACAGGAAAACGATGAAAGGGAACAAAAAAATTTAGATCATCAGTTGATCATACATTTTTCTGCAGCAAATACTGAGCAGTCCACATTCAACACTGAGATCAGTGAAAGCATCCAGCAGTACCAGTAGCAGAAACAAATTTTCAGTTCTCAGTTGGATCAACAACAAGTAGAGGTATTTCTTTGTGGATTTGATGACCCTATTGTTGATTATTTGGAGATTATGAGCAACTTAAATATCAAAATATTTTTGTCAGGAGAAGGACAATTCTGTCATCTTTTCCAATTGCATTTTTGCTTGTTATGGTTTCTTATATTTTTGGGGTCAAAGTCAAGAACAAGTTCAATAAATTAGTTTCTGACATGGCTTCATTGGAAGCATGACTTCACTTGATCAGTTTGCTTTTACTGATTAGAAGTAGGAGCAGGTGTGAGAATAAGCTCCTCATACGAGCAGCTAGATCATGTTCATTTATTCATTTATGAAATAAGTAGGCAGGCTACAACAAAATACATACAGTTTTCAGTTTAGCAGAGGATTAGGTGAAAAATCCAGATGTTATCTCCAAAAATGAACTAGTCAGTTTGTTTCATTTTTTTGGTGATGGCATGGTCATAAATAGAGTTCCATACATTTTTTTTGTGTCAAAGTATAGGATATAACTTGTTTATTCCTATAATAAATCGATTGTCAAAAGGTATTTCCAAAAATCAAAGAAAATCTTTTCAACGGCTAATCTTTGTTTTGAAGCTGAAGTTAGCCAGTGAAAGTTCAAGGTTTCAACGACTAAATGGCATTTCCGAAAACAAGTAAGTCGGTGAAAGTGCAACCCTCAGTTTTCTGATTTGCAAACACAGAAAGATTGCAATAGATACAGAGAGGAAGATGATGAGATGAAAATTCTAGATCAGCAGTTCATCATGATTTCTTTCCAGACAGAGATTAAGCAGTCTGTATTTAGCATTGATATCTATGAAGGAAACGAGCAACTAGATTATTTTCAGTTGATTGATTTAATGAAAAAAAACAAGTAGGCTACAAGTAGGTTACAGGCAGGTTACAGGAAGGCTACATGTTTTAAGATGATAAATTGTAAATACCAAATGACTCCATGCCCAATACTAAAGGCACAAGGTCTTCTAGGTTCTTGGAAACCTCGCAGGGAAGTTTCCATCCCAATTGGAGCCAGATGTTAGCCATCAAATAATTCATTTTGAAATTTGTTTGAAAAATTATGCCTCAACTTGTGGGGGACTTTTTACTGCCTTACCAAGCTCTAAATTCAGATTTGAAAGTACCATTGGAAATATTAGGATGTCTAGTTGTCAATCAACTATTCAAGCGTGTAAAAAAGACTCTCCACGGTTGAGAAATTTGATTTTTCCCAAGGCAGTTTTCATTAAAAAAATTTGGGTTTTCACCAGCTCATTGGTTTTGAAATCTTCTAGTTAGCCATTGAAAGCTTTCCTTTTCACCAACTAAAGGGGAAAAAGAGTTGGTGAAAGCGCAGAAGAGTCCATAAACGTCATATTTCTTCCTAGATCGCGATTTTTGATTCCTTGAACACGTGGGAAAGGTGTTAAATGATGGATAATAATTAGGAGAAGCTAGAATATCTTTCTCATCCAGCTTTAAAGATATGTGGTGAGGAAATGACACCAAATGGTACAATAAATCTTGATAGAAAATATCCCAGTCATCAAAGACAGTCTGAATCTGTGATTTTCACTTACAGACTGCCAAATAATGCTGTAGCTGTCAAATTCGACTTGTAATGATTAGATTAAATCTATTTGGTTAAATATCAGGTTATCTTATTGTATTAGTTTTGTACTCTATTTTCCATATTTAGAAATCTAGATCCAGTTTTCTAGGATTTGAGATCTGTTGTAAAAGATATAAATACCTATCAGTTTGATAAGCGCTGGGTTCGATTTTGGAGACAGAATATGCTATATTGTAAACAAACTTTTCCATATGATAATATAAATCACAGTTTTCTCTCTCTATTGATGTCAGATTCTCATTTTTCCTTCTGTACTCTTATTCAAGTTGTTTTAGCTGCAGAATGACCATCATCTCATCAGTTAGCTCATAACTTGATTAATAGTTGCTTATCATTGTTTATTAAACCCTGCATTCATATTTGGTTTATAAGCATTGTTTTCTCACCCACTTCAAAGCTATCATATGATTATTGATCCTTGAGAGCACTGGTTCATTTGATTCTCATTTTGACTGTCTGAATACCATACTGTAATTGAATTATCCCATTGATCCACACATATAAAATACAAAAACAAGTTTACCTTAAGTTACCAAGCATCTTTGTCTTACAACCTCAAAGAGTTTCTTGGAGTGATAACAATAGCTACAACCGAGCCCTGCATAGCTCAACTAGCCACAACCCCTTTCAGGTGGGGTTGGGATTCCAACCATTGGGCCCCATGAATGTTGCACTACCCCTAGTGACCACCTCGACCGACTTGTCCCCTGCTCCACTAGAGGATGACAAAGCCACCCAATTCATTGATCAGATCCAACACATCCGCCAACAGGTTCATGATATTCTACATAAGTCTAATTCCAAGTACAAGCAACACCATGATCAACATCGGGTGCCACATAAGTTTCAGGTGGGAGGCAAATTTTGGTTGCACTTGTAGAAAGATTGCCTTACAGGGCCCCATAGGAAGCTTCGCCCACTCCGTTATGCTCCATACACCATCACCAAGGCTGTGGGTGAAAATAATTTTGAGCTCAACATTGCCCCTTTCCTTGTCTTGCACCCAGTCTTCAATGTGGCTCTCCTTCGGCCATATTTTCCACCATTATTGGACACCTCAAAGATAGCAGAGCAGTTGACACCAACATAGCTCAACCATGAATGCATGCAATAGACATCAAGTGATCAGATTGTGGACACAAAAATCAAGGGCACTTGACAAAAAAGGATCCAACTTTATCGAGTTGTTAAGGCAGGGCAGCTTCTGCACCAAGGCAAGTGGCTCACCCGGGGCCAAATTCAGTAGAAATTTCCTCATATGATGGGGGAAATCAATGAAATGGAGACCATTTCTTCCTAAGGAGGGTGGATTGATCCAGGTGGATATCAGTGGCCACCCACCTTTTCTAACTCACTCAAAACAATTTTCTGGCAACTTTGGCAATTTACTATTTTTAGCAGTTTTTAATCTTCTGGGGCCATTTTGAGGGCCTAAATGAAGGTTTTTCAGGATTTATCTTCTCAATCATAGCCAAAACCTCTGATTGAGCCCCCAAAATTAATATCCTCGATGATACCTTTCCAATGGGCTATCGTGCGCCTAAAATGAAGATTGTATGAAAAAGTTATGACCCCGGGAAGTTGATGTACTAACTTACCCAAACAGGGGCTCACATGACTTTTGGTGCTTCATCTCCTAGGGTTAGGTTTTTGAATGTCTAGGGTTTTTTACATTCTTGTTTATTGTAAAAAGGCCTTCAGAGCCTCATTGTAATCATCTTCTTGAGAATGAGTGCAACCGTCACATCTCTTTTCAGAGATAAGCCGCCACCATTCCAACAAGCTTGTTTTCCGCTGTGTTTTATAGTTTTAGCTTATTTCCTTATTGAATAGAAAACCAGTTTTACTGTATCTTTGTTATTTTGTGTTAAGCATATTTTAATAATAAGTATTCATTTCATTTTTCTCATATAATCTGGATCAATTTGACTTGCCGTTCGCACCATTGGAAAGCTAATGACGATCTCTACGCAATGATTCCATTTTTGAGATGATTTAAGACAACTAAATTTTAAGAATTTATGTATCCTCTGGGACCTCTATGAGCGTTCTAGATCCTCCTAGACCTCTGTGAGCATTCCCTAGATCCTCCTGGATCACTGAGGGCCTGGTGGTTTGACGCCTTGTTGGGGTTGATTTCCCAATGACCCGATGTAGCATATCAGATATTGGGAGATCAGAAGAGAAGAGTGTTAATGTCCCTAGGGATCGGTGGGACAATTATGATGCCACATCAGTAGGCACGTTGGAACCATGTGGAGGCCATGTCATCCACCATGCCAACTCCATAAAAACATTTGAGTCAGTACAGTTTTCCACAAGGAGGCCACCTCATATTCCATGTTAGCATGGTGACCCAAGTAGTATATTGCATATCAGAAGATTGAAATGATTGTTAGTGCAATGTTAAAGTTCCTCAGGCCTAGCGACTCTCTAGGCTGATCGTCCGGTAGACCTAGTGGTTGGAACATGGAAGACAAGGTTCCATACCAGAATGGATATCATGGGAATGCATAGCATTGAAGCTCTCGAGGCCAGTGGGTCGGTTGATCGATTGCTCGGTAGATGAAACACAAAGAAGCAAGGTTCCATACCAGATTGAGTGAAAGAACAATGTTGAAGTATCAAAGGCCCAATGGGTTAGTGGCAATGCCACATCAATGCCACGACAACAAATATGACAAAAACAAATCATATTTCACACATGGAAGAAGTCCATGTGGATGCCATGCCAGGCAAAGAAGGAAAATGGTTGCCGACGACCAATGTTGCATCATGTGCCATGTGATGCCACATGTTATGGGAGGATTGAGCCACATAGTATATTGGCAGATATAATACTGGAAGTTTGGATCAATGAAGTGTTAAAGCTTGAGGGCTTGGTGGTCCGATATCTTGGTGGGCTGGTGGCTCAGTAGGCTCAAAGGTCTTGATATCAGGGGAACCAGATCGAAGATTGACAATTGATCTGAGATGATCCGATAGTCGATATTAGATTGAAATACTGGTGCAGAGTTGAAGGCATGGGCTCAAATTTCTGAGGGCCTGGTGGATCGATGGCCCGTTAAGCCCAGTAGGTTCGATGGATACTGAATAGATCAACGGTCAAGATTTGATTGAGGAGTGTGATCCAATGATTGCTGTGAAATCAAGACAAAAGGTGTATGGTGGAAGTTTCAGGGGTCTAGTAGGGTCGATCGATTGGTGGAAAATGAATAGGTTGACTGTTGAGATCTATCAAGGACCAAATCAGATGGATTTTGAGTGTTAAGGTTCTATGCAAAGATTGTGTGGGATGGAAGGAAATTGAACAATGATTTCAAAGGATTGTTTGTAGCCCGATTTAATGGAAAATCGAGGGATCTGGAGTTGACTCATTGAGCACAATTTTATTTTGTATGTGGATAAATACGTGGAGGTATGGAGTGTATAAATAATGATTCCATGATTGTTTTATGCATAAGTGAGAAGTGTGTGTGTATGCGAATCATGGATGCTGAAGAGGTGCCTCTAAGGATTTTGGGTGCTAGAGAATGGAAGATAGAATAATGTAATTGTTGAAGGGAGGCTGGGAGGTGCAAGGTCAAAGGAACATTTGAAGTCAAGCATATTGTGAACTGGTGGAGAGTGTTGTGACAACAAATACATACCAACATATTTGTGCAGGTGAAGGCTTGAAGTAAAGAGATAATTTTGTATTGTTCAAAATTTGAGGAGATTGGTGTCTCTAGTAGGTTGGTGCCTACATCTTGCTGAGTTGGTGCTCAACTAAGGGGACTGGTGTCTCCAACAGGTTGGTGCCTGCAAATGTTGCAGTTGTAGGTTGGCGTCTACAAGAATTATTGAGTTAGCGCTCAACTGGGGAGATTGGTATCTCCCATAGGTTGGTTCCTACATCTTGCTGAGTTGGTGCTCAACTACAGGGATTGGTGTCTCCAACAGGTTGGTTCTTTCAAATATTGCATCTGTAGGTTGATGCCTGCATGCATTGCTGAGTTGGTGCTCAACTGAGGAAATTGGTGTCTCTTGCTGTTCGAAAACACAGGTATTCCAACAGAGGATGAACACCTTCAGTAACCACTCACATAAAAGGATCAAAGATCAACACATTGATGTTTTCACATGGTAAAACCCCTACGGGGAAACATCCACGGCCCCAGCCAACATGACCACTTGGAGCAGTTTATTAATGAAAAAGAAAAAGATTACAAAGAGATTTTACAAGAGAGTTTCTCACAATCGATCATCGACAAATGACCCTCCATGCTATTTAAATAGAGATCATGGACCAATCGGGTGTTAAACCACAGATCAATGGCTGTTAAGATCGAGGAGAGTATGAACCGTCAGATCACTCTATGTCGGGAACATATTGTGACCGTTGGATTTCCTAACTACAAATGCATACTAAAGAAACACACTAAGAAACACACTTTTACCTAACGACACATTAGAACAAGTAGATCTTAACTAACTCCCAAGGGTCTAAATATCCTAACATCCCCCCTTAAGAACAATTTGGGATAGGATTGAAGGATTTACAATGGTGACACAATAGGAGAAGGAAGGATACATTAGAGCCTATCTCCCCTTAATGAAAACTTCTTGAACTCCTAACATAGATTGAAGTTTGGAAAACTTCGCTTCTGTAAGAGACTTTGTGAAAATGTATGCAACTTGATCTTCTGTAGGAAAAAAGAGCACTTCAATAACTTGATCATGAATGAGATTTCTGATGAAGTGC
>JASDQU010030242.1:0-22410 GCA_032191745.1 Picea mariana | reverse complement strand
TTAACTAACTCCTAAGTGTCTAAATATCCTAACAAAGAGCACTCTGTGATGAAGCGCGTTCCATGGGAAATTAGGGGTAGTTAGTTCCTCTAGGATATCTTCGTCACTATGAAAAATGTGAGAATATAGGGGATCCAAGGAAGTAACATTGGTGAATGTCACTGTATGATTGTCTTCATATGGTGAAGACGTAGAGGGGGTGTTGCAATTGTGGTGTGATGGTGTTCTTGTCATAAACCAAATTTCTAGATATTGTGGGTTGTAAACTGTGGTTGGGGTTAATATGTCTTGAGGGAAATGAACTGGAGAATTGGGAGGATTTAGGGGGAAATCCTTAGATAGTCTATCTATAAACCATGGAGGGATGGGAAGTGACTGGGGACGTGATGTGACCAGTATCTGGAGAAGGAATAGGGGGAATCACTTGCATCACAAGAAGTGGGGTGGTTGGAGGATTTTGAATAAGGGTCATTTGATGATACCTATATTCAATGATCGAAGCACACTGGTATGTGAAATTATCAAGTGAGTCACAAAGAGAGCATGGACAACTCATCCATTCGTTGACTGAAGTCATGACATAATGGATGTCGGTGACATGGTTACCTGATGGCATGGGTGGAGAGGGGTCTTGCTGAAAGTTTTGGCATACTTTTGTTAGTGTCTACCAAAAATGAGGTAATGTAGGGCAATGATGAGTGTAGTGGCCATACTCTGAACAGATGGAACATGCGAATTTGGTTCGCATCCCTTTACTACATGTAGTAGGGGACGCAGTGGTAGTACTAGGTGTTCTTGGTGAAGTGACAAGTGATGTGGTTGCTTGAGGGAGTTGGATTAAGTTGCGTAACTCGGGGAGAGAGGGACATCTATTTGTGGGGTGTCCCTCTCTCTCGCAAAGTGCACAAGGAGGTTGAACTTAGGGAGGAAGTGGAGCAGTGGAATCTTTCTTCTTCCATCTACCCCTAGCTGTCACGGTGGTGTTGGCAAGTGGGAGTGAGGGAGCTATGGTCAGAGTTAGTATTGGAATCTGCATTGGGATTCCCTCTGTTTGGGGAAGGAGGGATGGTTGAGGGACCATCACAGGTGGGTGTAGATACCATACTGGAATGGAGAGCACCATGTTGGGAAGGGTAAGCGTCACAACTACCTAGAAAGCTTGTACACCTGGTGGGGGGTAGAAGAAGAGAATTTGAGTAATGGCTTGGGGGATTGTTTCTCAAACTGGGATTTTACCTTGGGGAGGGTGAAATCGGGGATAAGTGGTGTTGTAGGGTTCTCAGGGGGTTTCCTGAGGTAGGATTTATCTTACTAGTGGGATGTCATGGAGTGGAGAAGCCTCTATAGGAGGAATGGTAGCTCCAATTTTAGTTTCATTGGAAGATACGAAACACACTTGTGCTGAGGGATGTATGAGTGGTGGCGTTTCGTGGCATGCCCCCAACAAAGATGGGTCCTTGAAAATTATGGGGGCCATATCCATGAGTGGATATGCGTCAAAACTAGTGCATAAAAGAGGTATGATGTTATTGATGTTGGAGGAGTGGTTAGGCTCGTAATGTGAGACTTGGTCGATGGTGATGATATTCCCGTTATGGGGGAACATCATCGTTTGAAACACAGAAGAGGCCATAAACTTCATAGAGTACATGTATCTACATCCAAACAAGATGTTTTAATCGAGCGGGGCATCGATAACCTCAATGTCGATAAGCATGGTTTTTCCCCTGAGTTCAATGGGGACATTTTGAAATATTGCTTCAGGAGAGGATGGTTGTCCATCATAGGCTCTCAAAGTGATGGCAGATGGTATTAGCTCAGGGGAGACAAGTTTCTTCTATACAAGTTTGGACATGATGCATGTGGATACACCTTCATCAATGATGCATCGATGAACCTTGATGTTCTGAATCTTGACTGGTATCTGGAAAGCTACCAAAGCGGGGAGGCGAGGTTCCCCACAATCTAGATCAAGTGTTATGAGTCTAGTGTCAGCAGGGTCGACTTTCCCCAAGGAGGAAAGTAAGGATTTCCATTGAGTTGGATAGGTTTGGAGGATCTCCAATACTGACATGGCTACGAGAGATTGCGCCAAGTCATCGACCAAACTATAGTTGTGTGCTTCCCTAGCCTGAGGGTTGTTGACATTCCATCATAATAGGATGCGAGGGATACAAATGGAAGGATCAAAATTAGGGAGGGGAATCATCAATGGTTTTTCAGCTGTAGCTGGAGCTAATTCTGAAGTGGTGGGAGTAGATTTAGGGGGTGCACTGTATTGACGACTATGCGTTTGTAGAAGAATTTCTTCTTTGCTAGTGAGGAGGATATTGTGATCCATCGGGTTCCCAGGGTTTTGATACTGTCCCATTTGTGGTGGGGCATGATGCATCTCCTGTTGGGTATTCATCACCCCTTGGTGTGGAATAGGGTTTTGCAACACCACCAAGGGTGGTTGTTTCAAATACTGTTGTGGGGCCTGCTGAGGGGTAGGCGACGGTCAAGGACATGTTGCGTTCATGGAATCTTTCATCTGTTTGAAGTCAACAATTTGGGGGCAATGGTGAGTATAATGACCATGCTCACCACAAAGATCACAAGGGAATTTTGTCTGCAGGTTTTTCTTGTTATTCCTCCCTTGAAGTTTGTTGTTATTTCCCCCTTGGGGGTTTTGGTTACCCTGGTTCTGGTTTCCCTTAGTAGGTTGGTTTTGTTGGGGGTTATTTCCCCCTGGTCCTGGGTTATTATTGTTTCGGGTTTTCCCTTTATTTTTTGCATTATTCGACTGATGGGATGGATTTTCCGTATTTAGTTGTTCAAAATTTTGAAATTGCTGAATGGGAGAGGGCTGAACAAAGTTAACCCCAACATGTGGTTTTCCTTGTGGAGGAGCAAGTTGATGTGGAGGACCAGGAAATGGAAAATACATATTATTTTGTTGCAATGATATGTAGGGTGCATATGAAGGTGTAGTTCTTTCACTAGTTCCCAAGTTATAAGATGAGGTAGAGGGGATACCATAACTTGGTTGAATGGTTGGGCATATCCTAGGTGTCGGCACGAGTCCACTCATGGGTAGAGGGAGGACAACATGGAATTGGATATTAGGGTGTACCATACATAGGTGGTGGTTGGATGTATGGATTGTGGTGTGTTGTGGTACTAATCAATCCATCCGCTGAGTGAGACATCCCAAGTTTGTCTTGGCTGAATGGTACGGGTCTTGGGGCGTCAGGTAGTACTATGTATAAGTATCCTGACTATGCATAAATGAGGTCATACTATTGAGCCCTGTTGATGGCTTCCTCCTTGGTTTGTGGGAAGGTTGATGCCACATATTTGGAAAAGAGAGAGACAAATGATCTGAGAAACCAATCAAGGCATTGTTCTTTGGTGGTTTCTACTTTTCATAAACTACGTCGTCGATGCCATTCATGAATGTGGTCATCGATATACGTGGTTGAGGTTTGTTTAAACTCAGAGAGTAGTCCAAGACCATTTTCATGATGAACTGGTAGTTGAAAGAAGCTCAAAAATGTTTTGGTCAAGGATTCAAAAGTCACATGGGATGCTAATTTTTTGTCCACATACCATTTGGCTTATGGACCTGTGTGTGTGCACTGATATAACATTAAACATATGGAGTCATTTGTGATGTTGTTTGAAGAGAACCATAAGTGGAAGGTCATGATATGGTTGGTGGGATCTTCTCCCACCTTTCCTTCAAACTTGGTAATGTATGAAGGTAGTTTGGTAGGCATAGCGGACCATGTGGGGTCATGTAATATAGGGTCATTTGTGAGTTTACTCAAATCATATATGTTGAGGGAGGCCAAACATGGCATGTGGAGTGGTGGTGGAGGATTAGTTCTAGCCATGGTATGATCAGGTTGTGTACTTGACCCTTGAGGGGGGTTGCCTGGGGTTTTACTTCCCCCTTGAGAAGAATTTCCCCCCCTGCTTCCTTGTAAAGGAGAGCTAGTAGATGGTTGGCCTTAGGAATTGGGCCCAAGTAAAGTGGAACCAATCAAAGATGATCCCAAAATAGTATCACTCATAGGGGTGTGATATGGTTGAGCCGGTGAGTTGGAGAGACTAGGAACTCCTCCTAGAATATGAGGGGGATTTTTCAAGCATCTGGAACGACGGGGATTCTGTGGGTCCCCTATGATGTCTAAATAGAAAAGTGAAATGTCTGTAAATGGTGATGAGAGAAATAAATGAACAAGAGACTTGTATAATTTGGACCTTCATAATATATATCACAATTGCATGTAATCAAAAGAGCATCATACATAAATGAAATTGAAAAGAAGCATACATGTGGTTAGGTAGATTTTGTCCGTGTGGGAGAAAAAAGAAAAAAAATGCTCATGTCCTATAAATACATAACGTCCTTCCTCTCAAATAGCATTAGAACTTCCAATAGAACTCAACAGTGGGGTCTGAATCCACCGGAAGAGGAACTAGTGAATGATGAAACAATCAGTTATAATGAGGGGTAGAGGGTGCATATCCCGAAAGAGCTGGCAATATTTCCCAATAGCCACACAAAATCTGATCAAGGTGCAATTGCAGACCACAATTGCCACCTGGGTAGATGTCTTAAAATTTGGCTACTAAGTACCTTGGTCAAAGTGTGGAATTTAGATTTTCGGCCTCAGAAATGGGTCATGGGTTGGATCCCTTCCAAGAGATGGGTGAATCAAAGGGAGATGCACAAAACAACCAGACCTTAGCCTTTAACCCTTCAAAGGTATCTCCCTGCCTTACGGTGTTAGGAACACTTGACTTGGAGTATTTTAAAGTTCCCTATTTTGTCAACTTCTAATGTTTGAAGATGTGATAACCACATAACAAGGGGTTATTTGGATGCCTACCCTCGATATCCTACCTAGACTAAAAGATTTCTTTTGGTACCTCCTGTGGAGGAAAACTTAGTGAGTTTTTAGAAAATTTTTAGATGTGGTTGTTTGAGAGATTGGGGGTGTGAACCAATCTCGTTTGAATTAAGTGGGTGTGGATAATTCCTTCAAGAAATAGTGGGATGTTTCAGAATCCATTTGGAGGAAACCTACTTCAACCTCCACAATTCGAGATGAAATTATGTGAGTGACTAATGAATTTGTGTGTGAGCAAGTGAACAAATGTGCCAAATTTTTAATAAGTTAGGTGTTGATTTGAAACATGTAGACTTCTTGTGGTCCTTACAAATATTTATTACCTATCTTACTAGATTCCATTGGTACAACCTTGCGGAATTTTAAAGTCCCTAAAGAACTAGCATGTGGACATATGTGTCCTTACCAATCCTTCAAAGTCCATAATGTGATTTAATCTAAGAAATATTTTGAAAAAAAACTATCCTAGATTGCAAGCATGAGGGAATGTATGGGTCCATTACTATAATATTTAAACTCCCCTAGTGATGTAAACTAAGAAAGTAGCTTCAAAAACTATCTTATCTTTGCAACATGTGGGCATGTATGGGCCCTTCCAAATTTTAAGATGTTTTGAAAAGAAACTAGGAGGATCTCTAGGGGGGATTTGTCCTCTCCTAAATATTTTAAGGGAGATGAAATGTCTCCTTAATCACATTTCTGATTCTCAAGATCGCTCTATGGTGTGAGAGAAGAGCATACTCAATGGTTAAAGTTTGATTTTTGGTCACAATGCAAGTTTTTTTTATATATGATGGTAAACAATCTCAAATTATGTTTTACAATCAAAACAAGTCATCCATGTGGCAACTCAAAGAAAAATAGGAGAAATATGGTTCCTTTTAACCCCCCTAAGTGCCTATGTTTTGACTAACCCTTCATGTGGAGAGGGAATCTAAGTGTGGTGAATTTACAATATTGCATAAAAGCAATATTTTGAAGGCTAGGGGCCTTCAAAACATCACAAAAAACTCTTACAATGTTGAGATTTTGGACAAATGCATGGGTTGTAGTTCAGACAGAGGCGTAGTGAGTGCACAATGCATAGAGAACTGAGGACCTTTTGGCGCACTTTGCACAAAATGCACAGAGAAAAGAAGTATTGTGGGTGCACAATGCTCTGAATGCGTATCTGTGGGCCGAAATATCCACACACGTTCTGATACGCATCGGGGGGGTTACCCGAGCTGGTGACAACCAGCTCGGGTNGGGGGGGGATTTTAAGTGGAATTCTCATCTTCTAGCTCCAAAATCAGCTCTTTCCAAGTGAGGCTAGGCCAGTTATGATCCCTGCAAGGAAAATGGGTCAAAATTAAGTGCTCAAACAACCCAAATAGGGAGGAAATTGATACATTATCCCCATTATGATCACCAATCTATTGTTTCCCTTTTGTCACTTGAATGAGAAAAAGAGGGGCACTTGCAAGTCTAGTTGGGTCTTCTAGACATGACAGGGGTTAGTGTATAAATCAAATAATTCAATCACATGAAATAAACAAACAACTAAGCTACAAACAACTAAAGAAATAACTAAAGAAATAAAACTAAAATGCATGAGAAAATTAGAACCAAAATCAATCAAACAAATGACCAATAATCATGCCACCATTGGAGAAGTATATTAGTGGGAAAACACCGTAGAAAAATGGGGACTTATGGATCCCCTCTTCCCCCTTGGAAGGGATCTTCAATCCCCTATGTGGGAGCTCTTCTTACAAATGGTAAACTAGAAAGCAAATGGTGAAGAAATCCAAGCTTATTCCCTTAATAGGTGAGGTGAATAGATTAATGAGATGTTGCTAGTATGCTCCAAGAAGAAAAGTGGTTCCTTGAAGGAGAATAGAGGCATCATAACAATACAATGAGATTCTTGAATTATTAGTGCACCCATGGCCTCCTTTTATAGCATGTCTTTGAGGAAATATCCAACTAGTATTTACTGTGAACAAGGGGCTCTATAGGGCACCCTTAGGTCTTTGACCATCCCCCCATTCAGATTCATCTCAGATTTGAGGGTCAAATCAAGTTGGGAGCTGGTCCAGAAGTGGGTGAGGGGCTGACAAGAACCATAAATGCATTGTTAACAGGTTTGCACATATTCTTTTGTACATAGTCGTGCATAGGGCACATTGTGCACTTTGTGAGATTCTTTGGCCTGTGCACGCGCTTCCTTTAGTGTTTTAGCGCATGTCAATTTTTTGACCAGTAGTATAGTTTTTTCCTTTTGGAAATGTTTTTTTGGTGTTGCAGGTGAACTAATAGGTGTTTGGAGATGCTATATTCTTGTAACCATTTGCATGCGATGTTGCGGACGAAATTTCAGTGATAACATGTAGGATGAGGCAATCAATGATTTTTGGTTGGAATTTAAGTGGGAGTCATTAAAATCTAAAATTATTAATCGATGTGATACAAACTTTTGTATATGTATACATGTACACTTGTATGGTGATGTTCACCGAGGACATTAAAAAAAAAAAAGGGAGGGGATTGTAACACTCCATTTTTTAACCCTAGATTAGAAATGTATAATTATATGTAAGGATTGTGAATTAATATTTAATAAGGGCCAAGTGATGTAATATGTAAACATTGTATATTGAAAAATAATGAAAATGAAATACAACATCGATTGTAGATTAACATGGCCAGAGTCATGGGGGTATATGATTCCATAAGAGAGGGGGGTGACTGAGGGGTCCAAGGGGAAAATCCACATGCCTAGAATCCCATGTTATGTTTCTAAAGTAATTTGTCATTACCATATAATCCTCCTTTCACTTATTAAACCATTCATTAAATACATGTAGGAGGTTGGTGGGGGAGTCATCTCACCTAGTTATTGATGCACATGCCAAGTACACTCCTGATGGGATTTATATCACTGAATGCATGTAAGAGGTGGGTGAGACATCCATATATCCTAGTTATGATAGCATGGGATAAGTAAAATTATCTTCGGGGAATTGTGAGAGTCAACCATACATGGGAAATAAAATTTAAGTAGATAAGGAGAGCAAATTTTACAATTAGAAAGAGGAGGAAAAAGGGTGTTGAGTGCTAGAAAAAGGGAAGCATCCAAAATAGGTGTTAACGATAGCTTATTGGAGTTGTGAATTATGTTAACAATGAGGCTTCCATGCATGTGTTAGGGACCTAACCTCCCTAACCCCTCATGTAGGTAGAATAATATATTTTCCATGTAATAAGAGGCCAATACTAATAAGGCCCCGTAATAAGGAAGAATAAGTCAAATGTAAGAAGACCTAATAAAATCTTCCACTTCTAGAAGATCTTCCTATAGATTGTTCTTGTGGTTGATATATTTAGTATAAATAGTAGCCTAGGGAATGGAAAGTTTTGTCTTGAGAATTATTGTAATAGAGCATTGCTCTGCTGGAGGTTTCCCCCTCGAAGAGGAAAGTGCACATTTTTTTTCTATCAATAAAGGTATTATTTTGGTGTTATGGTTTCATATATTGTGTTGTTCTGTTGTTATTCTCTACAGTATTTCTATTTTTTGTTATTATAATAGATCTGGTACCTAACAAGTGGTATCATATCTCTTTCCTTGGTAGAAACTGTGGGTAAATTTTTTTAGGGTAGAGATGTATTCTGAAATCTTAAAGCAGCTATGATTCGTCATTCAATCCATAAATATGAGGTTAGAGAAGAATACATGAAGGAAATACAAGTGGTACTTAAGAACACATTGTGGGAAACCCTTGTAACTCCTGTAAGTACCACCTCAAGTGGTAGTGTGTCAGAGAACACATGTATACAGAATAGACTAGATATAATGAATCCATTCATAGATAGACCGATTGACCTATTGAATACTATAGTGTCACTGAGAAAAACACTTAGTGAGATACTCTCTAGTACCTAGGTAATCGGAGAGTACATCTAAGGGTACAATGTATCCTCCTTGGTTGGTGCCCTGATATATTGGGCCAAGTACTATTGTTCAACTCTACACATATATCAAAGATATATATTATAGGGAAAAACCTTGTATGTAGGCACCCTGGAAACCCTAACCCTTGGGACAGAAACAAAATAGAAAAATAAAAGACAAGATATATTGTCGTGTAACCTTTCTGCCTACATTTAGGTTGTGAAATTACTACATATTTCTTCTTGATAAGAATTTGGGCATTTCGCCACTACAATATTATGTAGTTTGGAGTATAACTGCACAGGACTAAAAACAAAAAATTGGTACCTTCTCATAGAACTATCCCATTGGAATCTTTTTGTTTTTCTAATCACAGTAATACCTATCATTTTTCAACTTTTGTTTTCTTTGTGGTCCCAATTCCCTTTTGACCCCCTTATTTGGGACTTACCCCATTGGATTCCCCTCTTCGACCTGATAATCATGATACCCTTCACCCATTACCCATTTTCTATGTGGTCCCACCCACCCCTTTTCAGTTCCCCCTTCATTATGTCCCACACCCATAGCTAAGACCTTGAATCCCGCCTCAATACCTTGTCATCTAATTTTTCAGAGGCCAAGATGGAAGTGCATAAAATCAGTAATAATATTAACACCATCAATAACAAAATGCATTCCACCATAGAAACAAAAATGGGAAACCAGAAACATGAACTCTCTACCCAGCTTGAATCCTTTGCTACCCACATCTGATCCAAGATGAATATTACTAGAGACCTTAACTCATCTAACCAACCTTTTCATCCCGAAGGTGAGATTCATCCAATTCCCATAATTTTAAGTCCCATCACTTTTAGTGTGACCTATGTATTTCTTGAGTGGATGTTAACAAATTTGATGGCTTGGATCCCACCGGCTGGGTAACTCAAAAGGAACACTATTTCTATATGTACGAAATTTCAAATGAGTTGGCCAAACTCTGGTATGGTGCTCTCCATCTAGATCAAGAATGTTGGGAATGGTGGAAATGGATAAAACATGAACGTCGAGGATATGTGTCTTGGACAATTTTTTTTTCAAAGGTTTATGAACTCTTTGACACTGACACCCACCATTTAGCCCATTTGACAAAGTTGAAACAATATGGCATAGTGGAATACTTTATAACTTATTTTGAGGGAATGCATGATGATTTTTTCTGAGAATGCTTTATCAGTGGACTCAAGGATGAGATTCATTCCCATGCCCTCATGGATTTCCCCCAAAGTTAGGTGGAAGCTACTAAAAGAGATAAGGAAGCACAACATGTTGTCTCTTCTCAAACAATAAAAACCTCATTTATTCCTCTCCCTAAACTAGTCACTCCTCCCCTCCTTACACTTTACTAAAGATTCAGAAATTGACTTGGGCATAAATGGTTGAATGCCAACTCAAGGGCCTTTGTTATATTTGTGATGAAAAATATTTTCCTGGGCATAAGTGTAAGGAACAAAATATTTTTATGGCCATCTCTTAGGATTTTTCTGAAGAAGAGGTTGAGGCTCCCTTTTTGGTTGAGTCACTTGAGCCCATTGACCTTACTCCACCCTCGTACCCACTATAAGTCAAACCTATAGTTTCCTTGAATTCTCTCACTATATTCTCTACTTCCCAAACCCTCAAGATAATTGGTTACATTAAGCATCACAAGTTCATGATCCTCATTGACAGTGGTAGTACCCATAATTTTATCCATTTCTGCATTGCCCAAGAAAATAATTGCTATATCAGTGCAGTCAACAACTTTCAAATCATGATTTCCAATGCAGTGTCCATGAAATGTGGGGGGAATTGTGAAAATGTGCTTCTCCAAATTGGTCAACACAATATGAAATCTCATTTGTTTTCTATCGACATGGGTGGTTGGTCAATACAATATGAAATCTCATTTGTTTTCTATCGACATGGGTGGTTGTGACATTATGTTGGGTGTCAAATGGTTAAGTACTCTTGGCCCCATTCTCATGAATTTTAAGGAATTAACCATTCAATTCAACCAGGAGGGACAACAATATTAGTTCCAAGGAATCACAATAGGTTCCCCTAATATCATCAGTTCCCATCACATGGAAAATATCTTCAAAAAAGGTCATTTCAACATTATTGCACAACTCCATTCCATTCAAGCCACTAAGACACCATCTGTGCATCTTGACCTCCAATCCATCCTCTGCAAACATGAATTTGTTTTTTACACTCCCCACGAACTTCCCCCTTCCCATGGTGTTCATGATCATTACATTCCCCTTATCCCTGACATCCTTCCTTCCAATGTTCTTCCCTATCATCATCCCTTTGCCTAGAAAAATGAAGTTGAGAAAATTGTTCAAGAATTGCTCATCATGGGTGTTATCCTTCCTAGTAATAGCCACTATTCTTATCCTGTGGTCATGGTACTTAGAGAGAAGGCTCTTTGTGCACGTGTCCTGACTTTCATGCCCTCAACAAACTCACCATCAAAGACAACTTTCCCATTCATGTCATTAATGATATCTTGGATGAATTAAGAGGTGCCCAATACTTTACTAAACTTGATCTTCATTCTGGATACCACCAGATACATATGAAAGAGGAAGAAACTCCTAAGACTATATTTCTAACTCATGAGGGTGATCTAGATGGATTTTAGTGGCCTCCCACCTATTCCAACTGGCTCATTTTGGCAGTGTTCCCCCTAGTTTTCAGGTCCCTGACTTGCGGGGCCATTTTGAGGCCCTAAACATCGTTTTTTAGGGATGGCCACAATCAAAATGAATTTTGATAAATAACAAAAAATTGTGTAGTCCTCATATAGACCTTTCCAATGGGCTATCGTGCGCCTAAAATAGATATCGTATGCAAAATTTATGACCATGGAAAGTTGATGTACTAACTTACCCAAAGGGCGTCCACATGAATTTTGGAGCTTCATCTCCTAGGGTTAGGTTTTCTGGATGTCTAGGGCTTTTTGTGTTCCTGTTTATTGTAAAAATTCCTTCAAATCCTCATTGTAATTATCTTCTTGTGAATGATCATAGCCGTCACATCTCTTCTCAGAGATAAGCCACCACCATTCTAGCAAGCTTGTTTCCGCTGCATTTTAGAGATTCATCTTATTTCCTTATTGAATAGAAAACAATTTTATTGTATATTTGTTATTCTATGTTAATCATATTTTGATAATAATCTGTATTCATTTCATTCTGCAAATATATTCTAGATCAGAGGGCCACTATGATTTCTTGGTAATGCCCTTTGGATTTTGTAATTCTCCCTCCACCTTCCAAAACCTCATGAATCATGTCTTATATCCTTTTCTCCATCCTTTTATCTTAGTTTTATTTGATGATATTCTCATATATAGTAAAACCTAGACAACCCATCTTTCTCATGTGGATTGAGTTCTTCATCTACTCTCTCAACACCAAAATTTCTTCAAACAATCTAAATGTTCTTTTGGAGCCTCATAAGTGGAATAATTGGGTCATATTTTTGGCAAGGATGGTATCAAGATGGATCCTAAGAAGATTGAATCTATGTAGGATTGGCCTCACCCCAAGGCTATCAAAATCTTGCATGGTTTTTTGGGTTCAACAGAATATTATCGCAATTTTGTTAAGAATTATGGAAAAAATGTGGTGCCTCTAACTATTCTCCTTAAAAATAATGCTTTCAATTGGACTCCAACAACTGGTAATTCCTTCCAAGCCTTGAAGAAGGCTATGTGCACCACTCCTCTCATGTCCCTTCCTGAATTCACAAATACCTTTGTCCTAGAATGTGATGCTTCAAGGAGAGGAATTGGAGTAGTCCTTATGCAAGATGGTTGACCTTTGGCCTTTACCACCAAAAAATTATCGGAGTGGCATTTGAGCCAATCAATATATGTAAAGTAAATGTTGCTATTTTTCATGCAATGGATCTATGAAACCCTTATCTGTTGGGAAAATGCTTCCAAATTAAGACAAATCATCAGATCCTCAAGTATTTTCTGGAGCAACGTCTTTCATCCCCATAGAAACAAAAATGGGTGACTAAGCTATTTGGATATGATTATGAGATCATTTACAAGAAAGGAAAAGACAATTGGTTTCTAAATCTCTTTTAATAAAATATGAAGATGATCGATGTTGTTCGCCAGGAATGGTTGCAAGATCCCAAAATTTTGCATCTGATCCAACAATTGCGAGCAAATTATCTAGTTTCCCTAGGGTAATCTTGGCACAATGATGAGATTTTCTACAAAGTCCATATTTATTTAAGTAAATAATCACAACTTAAATCCAGAGTGTTTTTTGAGCTTCATGCTACACCCACAGTTGGGCACTCAGTGTTTACCAAAAACTATGACAGGGTCAAATGTTCTTTTTTATGGGATGGTATGAAAAAATATGTTCGCACTTTTGTGGTAGAATGTGATGTCTGTCAATGAAACAAGGGATAAATTCTCACATCCCCTAACAAACTACAACCGCTTCCGAATCCACCCACTATTTGGATGGGTATCTCTATGGATTTCATTGTTGGCTTACCTAAATCGGGAAAAAAGTCAGTCATCATGGTGGTAGTTGATCGTCTTTCCAAGTATTCTCATTTTTGTGCTCTTCAATGCCCATTTATCGCCTCCACCATGGCTTAACTTTTCATGGATCATATCTTCAAGCTTCATGGAATGCCTCATTCTATTGTTTCTGACCAAGATCCCACTTTCACTAACAATTTTTGGCAAGAATTATCATGCTATAGGGAACCCAATCACATCTCATCATATCCTATCATCCTCAGACTGATGGCCAAACTGAATTTGTCAACAGGTGTTTGGAAAAATATTTGATGTCTTTTGCATATGAGAGGAAAAATCCATGGGCTCAATTGTTACCACTAGCTAAATGGTGGTACAACACCTCTTACCATACAACTACTCACATGACTCCTTTTGAAGTAGTATATGAAAAAAATCCACCTTCATTTATCTCATACATGCCAGGTGTCTAAAAGGTTCAAGCGATTGACCAAACTCTTACAATTAGAGAGGCTATTCTTTGTTCCCTCAAATAGAATTTGGTAATGGATCAAAATTGCATGAAAAAACAAATAAATCAAGGTCATTCCAAACGTCAATTTGTTGAAGTGGACCAGGTGTTTCTTCGAGTGCAACCTTATAAGTAGACTTAACTCAAGGATGAAAATTGTTAGAAATTTGAGCCTAAATTTTATGGTCCTTATACAATTCTCAAGCGTGTGGGACCGATCACCTACTAGTTAGCTTTGCTAAGTCATACTAAGCTCCATCCTATTTTTCATGTCTCATGCTTAAAGAAGGTGATTGGAACTAAGTGTCAAACTCAAACTAGTCTCCCTGAGATTGATGAAGAAGGATCCATCTGGTTGCAACCATAGGAAATCTTGGACCAGTGTGAGCATCGTCTTTGTCATCGCACCGTCAAGGAAGTGTTAGTACATTGGAAATATACAACTCTAGGAGATGCCATCTGGGAGCCAACTACCATTCTGCAACAATTTCCTCATCTCAAGCCTGAAGGACAAGACTATTTTAAAGGGGGAGGGTATGTTAGGGACCTAAACTCCCTAACCCATCATGTAGGTAGAATAATATATTTTCCATGTACTAAATGTCAATATTAATAAGGCCTAGTAATAAGGAAGCATAAGTCAAATGTAAGAAGACCTAATAGAAGCTTTCACTTCTAGAAGATATTCCTCTATATTGTTCTTGTGGTAGATAGATTTAGTATAAAAATGATTTGAGTGCATGAGAAGTTTTGTCTTGAGAATTATTGTAAAAGAGTGTTTCTTTGTTGTAGGTTTCCCCCTCGATGAGACAAGTGAACATTGTTTCTTATCAATAAAGGCATTATTTTGGTGTTTTGGTTTCATCTATTGTGTTGTTCTACTGTTATTATCTCTAGTATTTCTGTTTTTTGTTATTATAATATATCTAATACTTAACAACTTGTAAGTGAATTTTTGTTGAGAAATTACCCGAAGGAGCATGTGTGAATGTTTTTTTGAGAACTCTTGTTGCAGTAGGATTTTCTAGAGCCCTTAGTTGAGAGATTTATGGCTAGTATTTGCTGGAGCCCTAAAGAGCATGTATATTGTCTAATGGAGTAGGATGTAGAGAAGGAAATCTCATCCCTTGGGTTGTGTAGACTGACAGGGAAGAGATATGGAGGGTTGTAATTGTTGTAGGAGTCACACCATTATGAATTTATTATGTATTGGACTATTAGAGTGGACATTAGCCAACCATAGGAGCCCATCCATTCTTTTAGACTCATAGACCTAGCTTGGGGTGACCTCTTGTTGAGAGAAATTGAGCGACAAAGTCTATGCTTGGGTGGGAATTCTGTCATCTACAGTCGGTTGTGTAAATATTGATAAAGATAAGTGTTTCTTCAATTATGTTTAATTGAATTCTTATTGCTATGTTTTATTTTGTGTTTATGTGTGTGTAAATCATGGGGCTTCACTTTGTGAGCCTATGACATAGCTCCTTCGTTCATGGGATATTAAAGAATACCCCTAATTTCACTCGATATTTATAAATATCTGCCAAAATACCTTTGTTTAACCCCCTCCCAATACATATTTACAAAAAAAGAAACCCCTATTTTTACTAAATACCCCCTTTTATACCCCCTAATACCTATAAACCCCTTGAGACCCCACATCTCCCCCCAATACTTACAATATATTGAATTTATTTTTCACAATTTAAAAACACCCTTTATGAATGAACATGATAAGATATTGATCAACAAGGTGAAGCCCCCATGGTGTAAATTTTTTTGTTTTCATTCATGCAATTAAAATTATGAATGGTTGCATGAGGATTTTTATTATGTTGCATGCATCCATTTTTAAATGGTATAAGAGTTATAAAAATATTGATTTAGTTAGTGATGTGCCTCGCAAGGGAGTTGGGAACATTACACAAAACCTACTTATGGTTCCCATATCCCATTTGGAGGCTTGCAAAAAGCCACTACAAAGTATTCACATGTTGGTTCAAGGACTCATTCAAGGCGCTTGAACCTGAGAAGATTCAATAATATCCCAAGGAAATTGTTTTCCTTCCTCGACCATGTTGAATGCCTCACGACCTATCCTTAGTGTGCAAAACCTCCTAATGGTGTCCAATTATAACTCTAATGCCAAAAACCCCTTAGAGAGTGTCTATATTATGGTTTATAGGTGTTTTTCATAATGATTGAGCTTAAGAAGATATGTTTAGGGACTGAATCCTAAGCATTTTCCTTCCCTAACCATAGTGATTTTTGCTGGAAATGATTAATTTAGGGATTATTATCCTTATTCCTCCTTGTCCATATTTAGTTGTTGTGACCCATTTCAACTATGTAAAACCTACTCATGGTGCTCATATCTCGCTTGGATGCTAAAGAACCCCAACCATGGCCTTGAGAATTGTTCCTAGTGTTCGCTTGAGAAACATTACTATTTAGGGACTATGTTATGGTTTAATATCCTTCTAGTAGGAAAGAGATGCTTTATAAGGGTCCCATGTGGTGGTTTGAGGATTCATTCACAACATTATATATTTTCAGAAGATTCATGGGTTATATGTGTTTTTCATGGAACTTCAACCCCAAAAGCTTCATTTAGGGCACAAGGCCCTTTTTGTCCTGCCTTGACCTTGGTTAAACCTCGAGAGGCATTCATGGATCGTAACCAACCTATTCATGGCACCCATATCCCACTTGGAGGAGAATGATATCCTATAGAGGTTATATTATGTTTGATTAGGATTCATCTATGGTACTTGACACTAAGAATCAACGTTTAGGACTAAAGGTTATTTTTTCCTTCCCTTGTTTATGGTCAATGAATTGATATTGATCGATGGTGCTTAATACCTCATAATGGAACCCATATTCAAATCAAATGCTAAAGACTCATTGGAGAGGGCATGTGTCTTGGTTTCTAAGAGTTGTTTGTTTTTCTTAATCTTGAGAATTTTTAATTATGGTTTAATGTCACTCTTCCCCCCATTATGTTTAAGTCTCAACGCCCATTTCCAATGATTAAAACCTACTCATGGTTTCTTTATCCCACTCAAATCCTTGAAAATAACCCCTACAAAGGACTCATATTTTGTTTAAAGGATCTTGAGCCTAAAAAGATTCAAAAATATCTCAAGGAACTTATTTTCCTTCCTCGACCATGGTAAAGCCCCCACGACCCATCCTGGGTGGGAAAAACTTCCTAATGGAATCCATATCAAACTTTGATGCCAAAGAACTCTTATAAAAATATTGCATTATGGTCTATAGATATTGTTCATGGTGATCAAGCATAATAATATACATTTAGGGCTTAAGTCCTAATTGTTTTCCTCCCATAACCATGGTTCCTGAGCTCGAGAAAGTTTAGGGATTAATCTGCTTGTTTCCCCGTCTGATCATGTTTAGGCCTCAAGAAACATTTGCTTTTACATAGAGGAACATGTGCGCACTTTTTTAAAATGAATTAAATTCTATGTCGAGGTAAACATGGAGGCATGGGGTCTTCACTTAGTTAACCGGTGACATAACAAACACATTCATAGAATATTATTAACTACCTCTGTTTCCACTATATATTGATAAATACCTCCTAAAATCCTTTTGTTGAATCCCCCTCTCAATACATCTTTTCAATAAAAGAAACCCTTATTTTTACTAGATACCCCTTTTCATACCCTTCAATACCTCACCCCCCTCTAATACCTACAATATATTGACTTTATTTTACACAATTTTAAACCCCCTTTTATGAATAATAATGATAAGATATCGATCAACAAGGTGAAGCCCCTATGCTTGGAGGAATGCACGGGGCATGTGTGGAGGTCTAGCAAGGGCTAAAGTATTTCAAATGTGAACATGTGTGAATTTGTAGAGTGTGTATGTGTACTTGAGAATTCATTCACATTGCAATGGTATCCAGAAGCAACTTCTTGCACCCTCCCATACTTGATGATGATCCATTAGACTTCTATTTTTTCTTTAAAATTGGAGGAATGCATTTCTATTATCTTATATTAGAGATTTATTTTATAAACTACAAAGTGTATTTCAGGTTACTAAAGTTGGTACCTTAAATCCATTAATCGACATATTTTCCTTGGGTTGTGTTATCATAGAGGGGCACTATTCATTGTTTGAATTATCACAGTTCTTATTTACTACAACGAAAATATGACATCAAACACATAGAGATTATTAACAAATTTCTTGAGTGATTAATTTGTTTACAAATTCTTTGAGTTTGAATCATTTCAAGAGAGGTGGCATGTGACATATCATAAATAGTAAAAAATATCTATTATTAGCCTAAGTTTAGATCATAGGTCAACTAATAAATAGATGTAGAAGAAATAATATAAGAATTGATTTTTGATGAATAGCGGGCTCATAGTCTTGATTTATGGGAAAATATGTATAAATGGGGAGACTAAACCTATGTTGGCCTAGGAGGTCATGATGTCAAATCTATGTAGGTCCCTTGGGTTTACGCATACATGTTGTCTATTGATAGTTTTTCTATTGGCATTTATCCTAGGTACCATTCAAAAAATGTGAATAAGTTCTTGGAGAGTTTCCCCATGAAAGCTAGGGAATCATTGTTTCTAGGGATTATGAACCATGAATAGGGATCTAAACAATGAAAACACATATATACAAAATATTTAGGCTACAATGGTTATATTGACTAAAATTCAGGGTTTGGACACAATACTAATGGGTACTAATCCTAAGGGGTTGGCTCAACTAATTGTTGCCAATGTTGTTGGGTCTTTTACTAGTTCCATGCTAGTAAGTGCTTGTTTTGAATATTCTTGGGTGAGGCCAAATAGTCTATACTGATAGGTTTACTAGGAATTCCATCCACAAATGTCGGGATGCATCCTTTGGGCTTCCCCATGATTTTCCTTTGGAGAAAAATATAATAATGAGTACTATGACCCTGGACATTTTAGGACCAAAATACCAACATAGATCCATCTTAACCTTGGATTGATAAAGTGCCAAGAAGTATTAACTCTCTTTATGTGTAATTTTTTTATCATTTAAAATAGATTTAAGCTATTTGTAGTGCCATTAAAGTCTATAAAACACACTCTCTCTATATATATTATTGTTGAATATTTATATTTGTAGTATAATAATATTCCTCTATAAATATCATATTTATAATATTTCTATTTATTTCTTTTGTAATAGTTTTTATATTAAGTGTATGAGATGAAATCTTTCATATATAGATATATTATTATTATTATTAAGTTGTTATATAATAAAATAAGTATTAACCACATAACAACATCTTTGTTATCTATATATTTTTTTGGATATGAAAGATATATAAAATTGAATTAAAATTTTAAGGCACAATGGGTATCATGGCTCATGTGTCATGTTTTTTGTGGACAAAATAAAAAATGTAAAGGTAAAAATGTTTTAAGGGTATGAAAAGGGTATTAAATCACTTTAGATAATCCATCCAATGCTTTTTGAAAAGGTATCAATCCAATGCTTTTTGAAATAACTAAACATGTTGTAGATCTGAAACAACTAAATAGACCTTGTATAAAGAAACATTTGGATATGAGCATGATATTTTTTATCTATTTAACATTTTGTTATAATAAAGGTATCATAGATATCTATGTCTTGGACAAAAATATATAAAAATATGAATTAGTTTGAGAAAATTTATTTACATATATATATATATATATATATATATATATATATATGAATTAGTTAGAGAACATTTACTTTTAGGTTTTAAGGTTGTAATCTAGTACATATATCCTAAAAAGGATCCATTGAACTACAAAGGGGTATATGTATTGAAACTAGAGTTGAGTTTTGGTCACAATAGGGATGTGTAAAGTGGAATGGTCATGGTTAGGTAAAAACTAAGATCTTAATTTTTTGAAAATACTTTTAAAATTGATTTTACATAAAATTGATTTTACTTAAGGGGCCATAAACCATCACACAAATATTGGCCATAAACCATCACACAAATATTGAAAAGGAATTTTTTTGGATAGTAGATAAATTTGATATTGATCTTAAGGTATAGTGAACCAATTCATTTTTCAAAGATAGGAAGCAAGGATTTATCAAATCAATGGTTTTAGTGTTTAATGCTGAAAATTAAGACCTCAATCAATTATATAAGTTTTACAAAAGTAATTATTACATTAAGAAGGGTATATTTCTATGTTGCACAGGGACCGTCTCCTCAAAAAAAAAATTATTCATTAGCCGTTCTCGTATTCGGGGACTTGGGACTTTTAGGAAACTTACTCAAATTGTTGGGGACTTCATTGGGAATTCTGGGATTTGTTGGCCGTCCTCAAGACGTTCTCGACAGATTTTAGAGACGTTCTAGATGTTCTAGACAGATTTTGAGGATGTTCTAGGAACATTTGAGGGATTTTTTTGGGCAAATTATTTTGAGGATGTTCTAGGAATATTTTAGAGATTTTTTTGGGCAGATTTTGGGGATATTCCGAGCATATATCTTCAGTCTTGAAAATCATGGAAATTGATGATTGGACAATAAGATTATTTTTCCCATCCATTATTTTTGTATGGCATTGAACCTAAATCTGTTGTAAAAGTTGTAGCTCAAAACATGGATTTTGTATGATGGGTTTTGATTTGGGTTTTTGGTGATTTAAATATTGTATTTTCAGCAACAAGGTTACAACAAGCAAAGTTTTCATGTCAAAAAAACAAGAAATACAACATTTCAAAGGGTTGATCCTTATGGTTACTATGTTTGTTCTTATTTTTATGGTCATCTTAGCTTTTACATATTCTATATGGGTTTCCAGGAGTTATTCAATTATAGTGCTTCCACCATTCCAATCTCAAGCATTGTGAAAACAATCAAATAGTAGTGACTTCGATTGGGTACTAAATGTTTGAATAAATTCCTATTCAATCACCTTCTTAATATGAAATATGAATCGTCCTCGAGGTGTAGGACAGTCGGTGACATAGTGTGTTGTTAAGCCACTCCGTGATGTTAAAGTCATCGGGGGACAAAAAATCCAACCATGTTAAGGGTTGGTGTGGCTCAGGCCGGGTGTGATCCCCTGGTGATTTTGACGGCTTACATGCCCCTGAGTCGCGGTTTCTCAAGCCACAGGTTAACTGCGTAGCCAACAGGTTCCGCACAAATTAACAAACAAAAAAAAAATATGAAATATGAATCTAATCTCTTTACAGAACCAAAGTGTTTTATAGTGGTTTTCAACACAACCATAAAAATCTACAAAACCTATTGATAAGGGAATGCCTTTTATGTTTTAACATAATTGTCATTAATAAGAAATAAGAGTAAGAAAAAATATTATAAAGACATTTCTCACTTAAGTTTCCTAAAGCTAAACTACATTTTTCTCTTGTCTAGTAGCCAATAATGAAATGTCACTCGGCTCCTTTTTAAATTACCCAAGTTTTTTCAGTATTGGCAAGTGTAATGACTATACATAATACTATATGATATAGCTTGTTATGCTTACAAGCTTGAAGCAACTACAAATGTTTAAGATGAATTTTAATATATTTTTAAATATATATATATATATATATTATTGTCTTCCCCAACCAACTGTTCCCTGAAAAATTTGAAGGTGCGTTCTACCCGTCCCCTACCACCGTCCCCGCCGTTCCCTTTCCCGAAAACCAATGCAACACAGGTATATTTGATCAAATTTGAAGTTCTGAAATAAAAGAGATGGATATCATGGAACAATTTATGTTTTAATCATGAAAGATAAGCATTTTGGTTTAAATTATATATTTAGATCTCAGTACGTATATACTTAAATTATATATTTAGATCTCACTACGTATATTCATGGCATATTTATAGATTGAGAAATGATATTCTCATAACCTACAGAGGGAGTGAAAGAGGAATTACTAAGTATAAATATGGATGATATGCAATAACGAAGGATCTATAGGACTTAGATATGTGTAAATAATAATAATGATTTATATTGTTTAATTAGATATTTATAAAGCCCATTTAAAGACGTATGAACTGCAATAAACATTAACAGAAAGAGCAGGATTGCCAGGGCTTTATAAACCACCATTTATGAGTGTCGGCTCGGCTCGGCTCGGCTCGGCTCGGCTCGGCTTGTGTAAGGTTACGACGGCTGGGAGTCGGCCTAGAGAAGAATATAAAGGCACACATGACAAATATAAAACTGGGTAAGACAATTTGAACGTTCATTTGAATGTCGAGAAGATAAAAACCGAAGTTATCAAATCATAGCTGGTACAGTTCACGTGATTCTGTCAGTGATTTTTGGAAACCCAATGGCGGGACAAAGGGGAAGAGGGGGAGAACGGCTCAGGAGTGAAGTGAACGGTACAACATATAGTAGGAGAGGTGTAATAATGACCACTCGCAGACCAGTTGTGGACGTTAAAGAGAATAACAACGAACAAACAAATTTAACAACAGGACTATCGAATTCAGGAAATGGAA
>JASDQU010030241.1:395-13127 GCA_032191745.1 Picea mariana | reverse complement strand
TTATTTTTCGGCTTAGTAAATGACTCCATAGCCCAATAGCAAGGCATTGAAGCTTCAAATGAGTTCTTAGATCATCACAGGGACAAATCCATCCCCCATGGAGCCTAATGTTAACATTAATTCTTGTTAAGAGGGGTGGGTTGTTTTCTCTCTTTTGAGCCCGTAGCCCGAGCTGCGAAGAAGTAGGCCTAAAAGTCCAACAAAGGAATTTTGTCCAAGGATGTAGCCGTGAGCACACCGTGCAGTGCATAAAATCTCAATTTCGAGCTTAAAATGTTAGCAGACGCACGACCCAGTGTTCGGTGGCAAGGATCAATTGATGGAGCAGATCGTCGATCAGCGGATATTTGCGACCAACGGAATTGCGCCATGTTCAACAATATCACTGAAATGATCCAGGCCATCCATCCCGGAGGAGCACGTGGTGCACGATCGGGCTCTGTCACAACTTCACCCATCGAGACCTTGAAATGCTTTTTCTCTGCAGTTGGGATCCCCAAGACACAAAATGTCGAAGGCGCCCAGGAATCGGGCCCACAATATCGCCAAAATGATCCAGGCCATCCATCCCAGAGGAGCACGTGGCGCACGATCCGGGCTCTGTCACAACTTCGCCCATCATGACCTTGAAACACTTTTTCTCTGCAACCGGGATCTCCGAGACGCGAAGTTTTGAAGGCACCCAAGAATCGGGCCCACAATCTCACTGAAATGATCCAGGCTGTCCATCTCGGAGGAGCACATGGCGCACGATCGGGCTCTATCGCAACTTCACCCATCGTGACTTTGAAGAGCAAGGATCAGCTCGCTCCCATCCATGAAACGCGAAGTGCCGAAGGCATCCAGGATTCGGGCCCATAGTATCGCCGAATAAGTTCTGGGTCATCCGATCAAAAAGGGACACATGGTGCGTGATTAGGCTCTATCGCCTCTTCACCTATTGTGACTTTGAAGAACGAGAATCAGCCTCCTCCCAGCCGTGAAACTCGAAGTGCCGAAGGCGCCTCTGGGTGAGGGCCCACGGTCATAGCACTGGGTCATACGAAAAAGGGACAAAGAAGATGAGGGACGTGGAGCCAATGTGTTCAAGGAAAAATGATCACGGCCATCAGTTTTAAAGTTGATCCAACTATTGATCTTGGAAATTTGTTTCACGAGATTGGGCACCAAGAAATTTGAAGGCAGGGGAAGTAGAAATCCCTGAAAAAAGAAATGTCGAAGCACCCTTGGAGAGAGGCGCTAGGCCATGGACCTGTGTTACATTGAGGGCGGTTCCAAAAGAAAGGGAGTCTAGCCTCTGAGCCTTAAAGAGAAGGCACATGGTATTCTCCTGAGGGTATCATCTCGGCCACTCCCTAGGGAATCATTTAATGAAAATCAAGCAGGTAGGTGAAACCTCAGCTCGAGCCATAAAAGGAAGGTATGGGAGGTCTGGAGCAATCAACTCGTGGTACCCTGGTGTGCAGGTCCCCCCCCCTACAAGAGCCATGCTAAGTTAAGGTGGCGTCTAACGAAGGATTTTCGTCCAAGTTTGACTAAAAAGTCACCACGCCTTGGAGGTTCGAGGATGCCTCTGTTGGGCGAATTTTTCTGAGTATATATACTCAGTTTTTATATTTTGTAAGGATCGATGGTTGATCTAGACTCTCGATTGTAAATTTTTAATGAAGCATTGGTTGCTCTAGTTATGTATTGGCTCTTGAGACTTCTTGCCTTATGAATGTCAGCTTCTTTCCATCTCTTTGTTTACACTGTGTTAGAACAGCTCGGAATTGGAGGATCCAGTCGAGTTGCATCGTTATAGGATGATGTAGGTTGGATCACTATAATAGTTGCATTGTCTCTAATCAGTTCTTGTATTTTCTCAACRCTGAATGATTTGGAATTGGAGGATCCAGTCAAGTCACCCTTCAGTTCCTCGAAACTCAGAACCAAGAGGATCTTGTAWTCTGAKYTTTTCTTCCTCAAGCTGTTGAAAGCCCTGATGCCCGAGGCAGTCTTGCTCACTCATCTCACCAAGTCTTCCACCTGCTCATTTTACAATCAACTCACTGACATAAGTTAGATCAATACCTCCTTTGTTCTTACATACTAGGCCTGGTCCCTGAGTTAGAGTGATACCTTCCTGGGTCTCTACCCATTTGATCACCCATTAAATTTATTCATGACTTAAACTGACGGGCGTTGGGCTATGCTCCTGTCACAATCTAGGAGTGACTTCCGATGCCAACAGAACCTTTGAGAAATAAGTAATTTTATGTAATATTGCATCAAAGCAATGATCTATAATAGCAATGAATGTTTTATAACAACAATAGTAATTATGCTTAAAAAATGCTTAGAAAAGACAAGAGAATATTGGTGTAATTTGACAGAATGATAGCAACTTGTCAAAAGAAAAGTTGGCAATGTCTAATCAACTTTTAATGTCACTTTTTAAGGTGAATTTTTGTTGTAAGATGGTTGTAGCAATATTTTGCAACAACAACAAGTTTTTTAGGGAGTTATTCTAGTTTAAGGTTAGTAAGAGTTAGTAAAAGTTTCAAGGAAAGTTGCTTGAGAGTTGTTTGAGAAAATCAATCACCAAGGTGAGAAAACTAGTGCCTTTTAGGGTATATGGAGCCAATAATAGTAGCAATAGATCTTAGAGAAAAATAACAATGACAGTGCTTGTCCAAATGAGATGGAGTGGATGGAGGAGGTGTTGGTAACCCATGGCCTCAAGCACCCAAGTCCTTAAGAGAAAATCAGCTAGAAAGTAAGAAGACTTGGGCCCTAGTGGTTTCTCTTTCCTTAGACAAATTTAGTAGTAATATATGTAATAGGAAATTAGAGTAGGACTACTAGAGTGCTAGTAAGTATGGCTCTAGTAGTTACTTCTAAACAAGATGTACTTTGAGAATTTCAACAAGTGGAAGACTATAGAGAAAAAGATAATAACTTATGTTTCTCTCCTAGGGTTTTGAGCAAGCAATTTCATAATCTTTAACATGAACCAAGTAAAATTTACCACAAGCATTTAACATAGACAAATTGTGGATTTTCTACTTACTTCAACAAGAATGATCAAGCCAAACCCTAGTTGAAGATCCTTGACAATGAAAAATAGCCAAAATACACCAAGATTTTCCTCTCCAAGAAGTTGTGCACCATTTAACTTCAACCAATAACCCTTAAATAAGGCAGAATTTCAGACCACACACTTGTGTGATGAGAGATTATGATAAAAATGAGATTTTTTCCTCTTATTTATACAGTATCAATGACCTTTAATTACAGTTAGGTCATAAAAAGGTCGACATGGACAAATTACATTTAAAATCCAGTTTTTACATCAATTATAATTAAACCCTAAAATCATATCCAAAGGTGACGTCATGCCCTTCTAGGGTAACGTTATGCCCCTAGGGTGGAACATTAGGCATTGGATGAAGAACGTTTGGCCTCCAAAGGCTTGAAATGTTGCCACATATTCCAACTAGCACACAATTTCCCTCATGAGTGAAAACCCTAACTTTGGGTGTTGTTAGGGTCATCATAATGATGTCATGTGCTCTCAAGGGTCAACATTCATGTGGAAAGGAAAGACCCCCTTAGGTCTAGGTCTGTTAGAGTGTCCTTGGTCAAACATCCTTGTTTCTTTCTGGTGAAAGCCTCTTGTGTATCTATCCCCTTGGTGGGGTCACAACATCCATCTGTGGGCTTTTAGCCCCATGGAGGTCTGAGTTAATCATTCCCCCATATGTACTTTTCCACTGGGCAAAGTTTTGCAGCAACAACTAGGACACCCTCCAGGGGTCCATAAGTCATAGGGATCATAACAATGTCAATCACATCTAGTAATCAAATTACGCAAACACATGCATCAAACCCCCCTTTACCCAGACAAATGCCCAAAGACGTTATGCAGTTTAACAAGTCAGGTTTGGAGAAGGTCTCATGATGTTCTATTGGGCTAATCCTCCTTAAGTTATGGGTGTTTCCCAGGTGAGAACCAATCTATATCATGTAAGTGTGTGTGAAGTGGCATAGAGAAAATGTTTGGGTAGAGGGTGCAGTGATAACAAGGAAATGTAGGTCTTGCCTATGGGTGCCTCTCTAGAGGGAGAGCTTCACCTTATCATGGATGCCATTGTTTCATAGCCCATTCAATTTCTTTTATTCTTAGTCTTATTGCTTTTGGTCTTTTTTATTTTCAAGGGAAAATCTGGGGGACACTGTCCTAGCTTGGTGACCAGAGGTGACAGCGTTACCCACAAGCATTTCACGAAGATGAGAAGGTTGGCTCGTGATGAGACCCCCTTTCTCTTATATATGACACCAAGAGACACTACCCTGGTTTGGTGACCAGATAGATGGTAGTGTCATACCTCTATATGCCCATGGTCCTAATAGGCCGGCTCACAATGAGACCTCCTATCCACCAACTAGTACCTTGATTTTTTTATTTATCTTATGGGTTCTCATTTCTTACTAAGAAGATTTTTATTTCTTTCTCGAGAATCCCTAGGCAAAGCATATCAAAGGTTTTATGTTGTCTTTTAACTCTTGCCTACTACTTTTACCCTCTGGGCCTTTATCCCCTTCTTCCCACAAGGCAAGGTACAACCTTTCCTAGTGTGGAAAACCCAATGCCCAAACCAAGGTGGGGGGAGGTGAGAGGAGTAAGGATGGAAAGTGGTAAGTATGGAAGAAATGGACGATGACCTTTCATAGACCCACCCAGTGGAAACCGATCCTAAAGGGAGATCAACTTACTAGGGCATCATGTCACCCTCCAAGGTATGAGCAAGTTAAAGAGCATAATTTCCAAGCAAACGTTATGAAATGAAGGAAAATTTAGTGCAACATATTCAAGTGCTTCAATAATCATAGTGACACATACCATGATACCCAGACTCATTACCTCATGGAGTAAGACTTGCTGCTACTTCAGGACCAAGCTGGTGGGATGGATATTGTTGTTGTTGATAGATGGGATGCACTGAAGAAAATTTGGGCCCTTCGGGGCCATGCTCAAGTCATCCGACTCTCGGCACTCCATGTCTAGGATATGTGGGCCTTGATACATGATCTCCTTAGTTATCCCTAGGATAGGGGGTAACAAGGGGAATTTTCAAACCACACCTATAAGTTATTATGAGTAGGGTTTCAAACCACCCCCATAAGCTGCTATGAGAGAGGTTTCAAACTACCCCTATACTAGCTTGCTATGGGGGAGGTTTCAAATTGCCCTCGTAAACTACTATGAAGGGGGTTTCAAACTGCCTTAATACCTTACTATGAGGGGGGTGTCAAATTTCCCCTATAAGTTGCTATGAGGGGGGGTTTCAAACCAACCTTATAAGTTTCTATGAGGGGGGTTTTAGACTACCCCTTACATTTCTATGAGGGAGGTTTTATACCACACCAATATGTTATTGTGAAGGTAGTTTATATACAATTGGCTCTAATGAATATATATATAGAGAGAGATTTAAATATTATATATATGTATGTATGTATATATATATATATATATATATATATATATATAATTACTTTTTTTTGTTAATGTTGACCTGTTCGTCGGATATCTGACGCGCGTAACATTGAATGTTCCACGTTATGATCGTCGGCTAGCCTACGAACCTAACCATCGGTCCCATAGCACCCTTGTCGGACATGTTGTTGGACCATTGGTTTCCGATGTCCATAGCCCTTAAGTTTTCGTCAAATTGTCGATGCAATGCAATGTCGGATGCATAGCAACATCATCGGTCTAATTGTGTTACCATCGGACATTCGTCGGCTATAACCAAGGAATGTCCATTGGAGTACTGACACATGTTGGGCATCAGACTGTCGGATCACAATGTCAGAAGTCTTACTTTGCAGTGGGATTTGTGATTATCGTTTGTGGTGAACTTCCGATGCTTAGATGTTGGAAATAATAGAAAATATGAACGATGTTTTGGTCCTTACGGCAGTCGGTATACCGACCCGTTCCTGTCAGATATCTGATGGCCTTATTTTTGTCGAAAAATGCGACGAAATTACACCGACAGATTTGGTAGCCACGTTTGGTGGAAGTACCAGTGAAAGACCATCGACACACCGACGTACAACCGTCGAATTTCGTCATAATTCCAGTAGTGGTGGGAATTGAAATTGGGAATGGAGAATAATAATCATTCCTCCCAACCACCCGAGCTAAATCCAATTAAATTATAAATAAATTTACATATAAGAAAAGTATCTCACAATTTACATATTTCCATTGGATGTAGCTTGGGTGGTTGAGAGGAACGGTTGTTATCCTCCCCACTCAAGTTCAATTCCTTGTAAGTGACATGTGATTCCCTTAATGGGTCTATAATATATTTTTGTTGTAGAGTATGTTGCTCTTATTGTTGAGCAATCAATATCCTGGCAATCGTGGCCTCCCCATGTTCTCTCGCGGATTTCGAGGGCATTTCTGTGGATGTAGCGAGCTACTGGTCTTTGGTGTCGTGAACCACATGTATAAAAAAAAAACAATCTCACAATTTACATATAAGAAAAATATCTTAAAAATTATAGAATCATTATTTTAATTAAATTTTTAAAATTAAGGTATTAATTTGTTGAAATGGTTCTTAACCTCACTCACAATTATAAGTATTAATATCTAACACAATTATAAGTATTAATATTAACACAATCATATATATTAATATCAAAATTAAATGTCTCATAAAATTGGCCTCTAGGTCCCTTTTAAGTGTCTTATTTTATTATTTTGATTCTCAATATAATTATATTACATGCCTTTTATTTTATAATAACTATTGAGAATCCCTAATAAGTATCTTATTTTATCATTTTGATTATTATTATAATTCTATTATATAGTTTTTCATGTTACAATCATTATTATAAAAAAATTGGTTAGTATAGGGAATTCCTCATAAAATTATAATCACTGGAGGCAACTCATCTTCCAGGTAAGCTCGGAGGTATTTCTATCCCTAGGGGGAAGGAGATGATTAATGATCATTTTGCGGATGACTCCCTTTTGTTGGTCTCTGCTAACAAGGAGTTCGTCTCAATCACCAAGGATTGTCTTGCAGTGTTTTTTGAGGATTTGAGGGCAATTGATAGTGATCACGAGACATACTACTAGCTAGTTGGTCTTGAGGATCAACCCACATGGTTTCCAATTTATTAAAGGTTTGTCCATCTGAGGGAGTGTGATATCTTGGTATACCATTTGGGGTAGGCCTTTCGTCATTTTTTATGTGGGATTGTTGCCTAGAAATATTATAGCGTAAGTTACTTTTTTGGTAGTGTAAGGATCTTCCCTTTGCTGCTAAGTGATAGTGATGAACATGATTCTTCAATCCTCCCACATCTACTATGTGTCTTGTTGGATTCCAAGTAAGGTGCAGTTTCCCCTATTATAATAAATTTAGCGCTTGTACTTGTGGGCCAAGTATGGTGAGGCTTATGGTCTTCCCATGGTCCCTTGAATGATTTGTATCATGCCCAAGGATGAGGGGGGACTTGGCCTAATTGATGTGGTGACCTAAGGAATCATTTTGGCTGCTAAATGGGTAGTTAGGTGTTTGGAGGGCTCATCTCCTTGGAAATTTTTGATGCAACACAAATTGATTTTAGCCCAACATGTTGACAAATAAATGGGTAGTTTGGTTTATGTGATATCATCTATGTTCCTCATAATTTCTAGATTTCAAGGTCCTTCATCTTCAGGAGTATTTGTACAGCTTGGAGGAGGGTAGCAAGTTTGGTTCATTGGCAGTGGTCAGGTAGTAGATTAGGTTAGGATCTAGCTAGGAGGTTAATCTGGAGTTGGAAGCAAAACAGTACGTATATATCTGACCTCCCTCATTTTCAAGCAAGAAGGCTTAGTAGAAAGAATATTTTCTTTTGGATATATATTTGGGATTCCAATCCTCATTCTTAGAATACCTACCATTTAGTGGCTCGAGAGTTTGCATTTATCTTCTATGAATCGACCTACCTGGATGGATATTATTGGGCTCATACCCTAGAAGAATATTTTTAAGATGAGTATTGATATGACCAGGCCCTTTTGGTGAGGTTGGGAGTGGAGTTTTGTACATCCCTTGACCCAGTATGATCCTCATAAGATCTACTCCATGTTGCATCAGCAACAGGAATTAGGTCCCATTCTCAATGACAGGTGGACCTATTTGGATGCAAAGATCCATTGGATTCGAAGGTTGCATGGTGTCTAGTCAATTCAAGATTCTTATAAGATTCAGGTTTTTGCTTGGTTGGTGATCTACCAAGGTCTCCCCTCCAAATCTAGGATGGCTAAAAGTAGTATTTTCAATGGCCTGACCCTCTTGCTTGAATTTAGAATCAAAGAAGCATGTTTTATGGGAATGCTTCTTTGCGAGATCTTGTTGGGATCGGGTTCAATATCAGTTGACAAACATTCTTCAGGGGCATTATCATAGGCAAGTGGTTTTGTTTGGTGATTCTAGATCGGTGATCCAAGACTCCTTGGTTCGTATTTGGCATTGTTTGAGAGTTTTTCGCTTTGTGCAACCTTTGGAAACTCCATTGCAAGTTTGTTTTTGATAATGATATTAGTTCTTAGTCAGCTTTTTGTCAATTATGGTGAGATGAGATATGTATGCAACTCTTTGCAAAAGGGGCATTACTAATTAGAGATGTCAAATTGTTAGATCTAGTCACTTATTATGATTTCTTAGTTGTTTTAGTATCCCTACATAAGAGGATATGATGATCATTGTATGTATACCCTTCTTTTTCTTTATGTCTTTCTAGGTGATAATGTAAATAATAATAATAAATGTAAGTTATCCTTTGTCTTTATATTACCATAAAAATATTATACAAAAACTTTGTTCCTGGTCTTTTGCTTAGGAAACCAAACCAACAACAATGCATCAAGTTGTCTATGATTTTATGGAAATTTTGTCTCTTAAATCTATAAAATAGAACAAAATAGAACCTATGTTTATCATTTATACAAAAAACTAGTTGATGCCTATCATCTAAATGATTGTAATGAGGTGGGGTATGGACACCCAAGCCTCCTATACTAAACAAAAAACCATGAAAATTAAGCAATTGGAGGATGATCCTTTTCAATAGGCACCTGAGGTTGGGGAAAGTTCAAGTTGACCAGGTCCAAACGAACCAACCTGTCTACTATCAAGTTCAACTTGTGATCTACCAATTTGACCTTCATATGCACATCATCAAGTTGCAATAGTATTTCCTGGTGAGCCTCATGGCGCTTGATGAGAACATGACCCATCATCATTTTGACATGCCATTAAATATCAATTGTATTCAAATACTGATAATCTCAATCTCGAGTGGTGCCCAAATCTGGAATCCATGAATTTATTGAGTGCAACACTTCCTCATTCGATATGAAGTGTCTAAAGATTCATACATTATCCTCTTCCAAGTCAATATCAACTCTAATCTATGGTGGGGTTTGGGCTTGATAAGCGGCAGTTGAGTCCTCGACCACAGTCATGATCCGAGAGCCTAAATGACCTATGGAACAATGAGAAGAGCCCCCTCTGTGGTGGTAGGATGAACCACCACAAGCCATGGGAGTAGAAGAGACAAGTGGGAACCATAGGGAAATGCAAAAACAATGGAGGTAGGATTCGAAAGATGGTCGAGGAGGGAATGACTGCAAAGGGAGTGGATGGGAAACAAGGGAGGGAGACTGGGAATGAGGCAGTTGAGGGAATATAAGGGAGTGAGATCGAGAATGAGGAAGTTGAGGGAAGATAAGGGAGCAGTTTCCATGTTGTTATGAGTGAGGGAGGAGCTCATAATGAGTTTAATGCATGGTCATGGAGGGCATAATGACAAGTGATGCATCTTCTATATCTGAACATACCAAAGGTGTATCATCGGATTGATACCAGAGATGAAGTGACGACGAACCAGAAAGGATAAATTATGCGGAAGGGTGGTGGATTTATATCCCATGGTGTGAGTTGATGGGGATGGCAGGTGAAATCCGACGAGGATGACATGTGGCGGCGCACCTCGGGAGGCAGCCCCATGTCCTCTCACTTCCCTGTCACCCAATACGAGAGATGATGTAAATAATTTTATGTATATATAAGAAGTATCTTTAAAAAACTGTTTAGTATAGGGAATTGTCATAAAATAATTCTTTATGTTCCTGGAAATTTGTCAAAGTTGGTTAGCATAGGGTTTCATTTGTAAAATTTGCTTCTTTTTTTTTTGAAAATTTGTCATAATAAAATTCAGAAAAGTATAAATTTAAAGAAGTCCTTAAATTTTATATTTAATTTGAACATTTTTATCTATTTTGAATGTTTTTTTAAGTGTGGATGCATTGACATGAAATAAAATTGTCAACCTATAAATTTTATGGATTAGAAATTCATGACTCGACATTTCTTTTTATGAATGGTTTGATTAATTTTGAGAAATCAAAATCTCTTTTAAATAAGTTTATAAGTAAGATTATTTTAAATTGTAAATGTAAAATAACTATTCTTTAAACAATATTAAATTCAAATTATTTTAAGAAACAAAATCTACTAACTAAGATAGTATTGAACGTTATAGAACTTACAACTTCTTAGGGTTTAGATAATGTATATTTTCATTTTATTTCTATTATTAAGTTAAACATTGTTTTCTCAAATATTTGTGGATAATTCAATTAAGGTAATGTTTATGAATTTATTTTCTTACAAATGACACCAATAATTTTGAAAAAAACAAAATCTGTTTTAAATACTTTCATAGATAATATTCTTTTAAATTGTAAATGTAAAATAAATAATCTTTAAACATTATTAAATCCACATTTTTTAGCAAACAAAATCTATTAACTAAGATACTATTGAGTTGTATAGAACTTACAACTTTTTAGGGTTCAGATAATGTATATTTTATTATTATTATTATTAAGTTAAACATTGCTTTCTCTAATATTTGTGGATGATTGGATTATTCTTAACATTTTGTATTCATGAATCTTTTTAATCTAAATTTGATAGGCTACTAATTTATGTGAATGTGAATTAAAAGGTTCTGAAAATATTGAAACATCATGAATTTTGTTTTGTTTTTCTAAATCTTTGTTGTTTTGATGGGTTAACATATTATGAAGATAGGTAGTGTTACAAATATTTTGAAATTGGGATCTAATGTGAACATATGAAGAGCATTTTAAGAGAAATTATTTTTCATCCTCCATCTTCTAAGTATTGCTAACATGACATGTGTATGTATCACTTAGTGTAGATATAAATAGTGAGAAAATATTAAGCAAATAAAGTAAAATACTATACAAATATATTATGAAATCTACTTAGATTCATTTTAACTCAAAATCTATTAAACATAGAGAGGAATCAAATATAAATTGACATACAAATCCATTTTGGTACTTAAAGATTTAGAGTTCAAATGGATCTATGTTGATTTATACATTTAATATATATGTCTTAATTAATGCTTGGTATTTTTATTTTTTTTTACAATATGCATTTTCTTTTTCTTTTTTATTTTGATTTATAATTGTTCCACACATACACTTACACTTCTCATCTATAGTAAGTTATAAAAGCACATTACTTCTATATGTGTAAATAGTATACAAATACAAAGTGTAAGCATTATGCAAATATCTCATATTATAATACTACTAGTGCATAAAAATATTACCCTAAACAATGTATGTTACCCCCCATGCCTAGGGGTAACTAAAGGAGATCATGTCTCATGGTCCGTAATATAGAACATCATCCCGAGCATGATGATGATCAACATGTCCACATATGGCAGCCCAGCAGCCCCCCTCATTCACCTTTACAACTACAGGTCAACCAAGGATCATCACATTCAAGCAACCTAGAGTATGGGAGATGGTAAGCGATTGTCACCATGATGTATGTTAGTCCTTCTTTTATGCAAAGTGTTGTGCTTAATTTTTTGAGCACGTGGATGAGAATCTTTGTTTGAAGTTGGATAATGGATCACTAATTTGGGAAATTGTGTCAATTGCCTTGTTTCACTTTGGTGGTCAGCTTATGTGCCCTAGTTGTGTGTTGTCACCACCCAGGGAAAAGTGGTAATACTTGGGGGGTCCTCCCAAGGGTAATGTTATGTTCCCAACCATACTTAAGACTTTATGTCTTGGATCCTCTCGTAGTGTACTAAACTTCAACTATGGTCCATTCTATCATGAGAAGAAGGGGCTAAAGGCCCATAGGTTGTTCACAATTGTTTCTAAAGAAATAAGGAAATGATGTTAAATAAAGAAAGGAATATAGAAAAGATGACCACCAAAATTCGATCCAAACTTGAGATCTACTCTTTCAATGCTCGCCCCGGTCCAAAAAATGCAATGTTAATGGATTGAAACCTTACAAAGGGGACTTGCAAATATGTAATAAAGCATAACTTAGAAAAAGGCAATAAGGGGGATTGGAAAAAATAACACTTAAATATGGGGTAACTCAAGAGAAAGCGCACCCTCCAAAAAGGCGCTCATAGAGATGGATTTTGACAACATAAGCCATGAAGTAAGCCCTTAAACCATACCATTTTCACACTTACTCTTGGTGGGTTTTTACTTTCCCTTGTCACTCTCGGGACCTATCCCTCTACCTGGGTTATTTTATTTCCTATCGAGGTGGCACACCTAATAGGGTTGGATGAAGGCCCTCCCATATTTAAACCTCGTAA
>JASDQU010030236.1:2231-22410 GCA_032191745.1 Picea mariana | reverse complement strand
GTTGTATCTGGAGAACATTGGGGGTTGTAGCCTCCTTCTGGTTGTAGCTTCCCTCAGGTTGTAGCCTGAGAAACTAGGGGGTTGGAGCCTCCTTCTAGTTACATCTGGAAAATAAAGGAAGTTGGTGCTTCCAATGAATGTAATTCTTCAAGACATATAAGAAAAAATATTCCGTGGTTTTCTCCCGATTTGGGTTTCCACATAAAACACTGGTGTATTGTGTATGTGTGAGATTGTTTATTTCTTACTGCTCATTATTGGATAATAATTCTACATTGATATAAAATTTGAAGAAAAATGATTATAATTACGCTATTACAGATTCACCCCCCCTCTCAGTAATCCAACAGGTACCCCTTTTATTTAGAAAAGTTACCACCTCTGATGATAACCTGGATGTATTATCTCCAAAGAGAAGTTTCTTGAAAACTGAAACAAATTCATTATGCATTTCATAAAAGAAAATAGAAGTATTTTTCCTCCAAAGAGCTTGGTACCAGATAGTCACAAGGTCGAATTTACAGTTTAACCTCTTGTCAATTGTTAATCCCTAGAAAATTCAGTAATATGTAATAGCGAATATTTAATATGAGGCCATGACAATTTTCTTTTCTTTCTTAAAATTTGAAAGTTGGAAAGAAATTTCAATGGAGATAAGCTTTCCCCAATCAAAGAAGGATTTTTCATGAACTGTAAAATACAGAATGTACAGAGCTATCTGAGAGATGGTTGTCATACTTTTTTGACCGGTGACTCTAGTGAATAACCATGTGATTTCTCAATAAGGGTTTTCCAAAGAACTAACATGAATATTTGTAATGTCAACAAGCATTGTTGAAGGATATTTGAGATATTCTTGCAAAAGGTCAAGCCCATTATTTCTTTTCTTAAGAAAATCCCTTGCTTATTCTCCATTAAAATTAAGAGTCGGGTCTGGTAATTTTAGCATCTTCCTGAAAATGATTGGTGATAATGAAAGAAAACAATCAGAAAACAGACTAAGTATCATGATTGGTTAGACTTATAAGGTGAATGGAAATGAAAGACTCGGGGACCCACGAACCCACGGTGAGAACAAATAGAAAAATATTATAAGTATTGTGTAATTTGTTGATCGTGGAAAGTAAAGGTGGAGAAAATTAACTAAGTATGGTGATAAGAATTTTTTCTAAGTATGAAAGAATGAAAAGAAAGAAACATATAGGGGTCAACATATATAAAATGAAAATACAAATAAAGGTGATTTTAAGCCCTAGAAAAAGACCCATGTTATGTATAAAACCCCTTATTAATCCCTATATATTGAATTATTACAATTCTAGTATGTCGGCTAGAACCCTTCATTGCACCCTTTCATTTCAATTGTACCCTTTGTATCCTATTTATATACCAAGGAGACCTAGTCTTAGGATCATCTTATCTCATATCATATTGTATTTATGAATAGGATTTATTGTAAAAAGAGATTCCCCCCTCAAAGTGGACTGTAATCATTGATTTTTTTTATCATTTTTAAGGCATTGGAGCATAACATTTAGTATCATAACATTGATCCTAGGGTTTTTTTTCTCCAATAAAATCATCTTAGAATTTTTGCTATAACTTTTTTTCTAGAATGATTCAGAAAGTGAAACTTAGAGTTTATTTATAAGGCATATCAAGGTATCTCTGATAAAACTTTAAGCTTATGGTTCATTATAATTTCGGATATATACCCTATGGAAGATAGTGTTTTTGACTAGTCCTATAACTAGTCTCAAACATGTGTTCTGGGTAAAACAATAATATCCTCTTCAACAAGGATACAAATTCTAAGAGAAATGTTGCATTTGAAAGAGGACATTCCATAGTATTTTTGGTAGAAATTTTAGAATCACATATTAAATATTGGACATGTGGCATTATGTACAATTTCTCTCTCCCAAAAAGGCAAAAAATCAGCAAGGTTTGGGAAAGTTACCCTATCTTTCACTTGACACATCCAATTTTGGTCAGACCTATGGAATTCCAAAGAAGACATAGGGTAAAACTATATGCCAAAATTTTATACACGCAAGGGCCCAAATTTCAGAAATACATCAAAAGGGAGTTCGGCCAAAAGGACAGACTCCAAATCAGGTTTTCAAAGGTACGTAACTTACAATTGGCATAAATTTTTATTGGAATGTTTGTTTTTGGTGATTAAAAATTTGTGATAAAGAAAAAATAGATGAGATTTATTATTTTCTCACATGGCTCCAAAGGCTCCTCCAAAAAATACTGGTACTCCTCATAAAAACACAAACATGACTTCCAGAGAAAATGAAGACTTCAAAAACAAATTATCCCAATTAAAGAACAAAGTTGATGAAATGAATGGTAGTATGTTGAAACAAGTAGATTTATCATATTCTAAAGAAGCCCTAAAAAAGTAATTGGAAAATAATATGGAATAGAAGATGAATGAAAATAAGGAACATATGGAAAAGAAGATGAATGAAAACCGGGAACATATGGAAAAGAAGATGGATGACATGAAAAGTAAGATGGATGAAAATACAGAAGAAATACAAAAATTCATGAAATAATTGAAAATTTCCATGTCTTGCATGATCTTTCATGCTCTATATGAGAGACTCCCTAAAGGAGATCTCAAAATACAAGGAAATCATGAAAATAAGGAGAACAATGGTGTTGAGACTCAATCACATATGGGGAGTATTTTTTCACATTTGCAGAGCACAAATACTGAATCTCAAAGTCATGGTCATTCATTACTTAAATATCCACCTGATCAAGGTTTTAATACAATACCACAAAACTACTTCATTCCAAAGATAGATATGAGGAAGTTTGATGGTAAATATCCTATAACATGGATATTCTAGATGGGACAATTATTTGATCTACACCAAACACCAAGTGTTGTCCCTTGACCAAGTTTTGAGAATCCTTGGTCATGTTTGACCTATTTTTGGGACTTCAACAGACTATCGAAGGCGGAACACAAGTTGAACTAGAGATCGTGGGATCTCGGCCCCTTTTTAGGGATTTTTGGGTTTTGGGCTTGTGTAATGGGTATGGGGATGTCATCCCATGGGTTTACCCATGTTTAGGCCCTTTTTGTAATGTATAAATAGAAGTCTGGGTGATGTAAGGAAGATGGTAGCTTAGTACCATGCTAAGTGCTAAGTGCAAGTGATGATTGTAAGTGCTTTGTTCATACTGTGTGAGGCTTGCAAAGCTAAGTGCAAGTGAATGTAAGAGACTGTGGAAGGCTTTGTGTTGCAACTCAAGGAAGGAGGATCTAGTGAGGTGAGCACAGATCTCATGTACTATGCGGAGTAAGATCTCGTGGCTCTGTGCATGTAGAAGATTGACAGAAGGAAATAAAAGAGAAGAAGAGTTGGTGGACGTAGCCCTAAGGGGTGGGTGAACCACGTATACCTTGTGTTGTGTTTTCTTTGTGCTTGTTCTCTTGTTTATGTGATTAAATGCTTAGTGCACTGATATATGCTTAGAAGAATCTAATATGATAGATTAGTGCCGAATAATGTGAGTGAATGCTAGATCTGACCTATGTTGATGTGCTTAGTGCTTGATTATATTGGATCTGTCTGAATACTGTGTTGCTCTATTATTAGGGTTTATTTGCATTGTAAAGTAAGGTTGAATATTAATGAACTGTAACTGCTAAGTTCTTTGTTAAGATGTTACAATCATAGATCGGTGTCCCAACTAAGGTTGTAGACATCTGAGTCATGCAACCACCCTTGCCTCTACCTTGGGTGAGACTTCATCTACTTCGCAGGTGTTGCTGAAAGGGCTGGTAGTTAGGGTTTTTTTGGTGCGTTGTTGAAGCATTGAACCCTGGTTCTGCCCCGTGTGCCAACACCAAGACTACAAAAGGTACCTATTGCATCCTTGTATTTAGAGCACATTCAATAATTCAATAATTCCAAAGGCTTAGTCTCATTCAAGAATTTTTTTTTAAATCTATTTATGGGCACTTTAAAAGAGAACATTCAACATGAAGTGTGTCTCTTTGAACCTAAATCCCTAGAGAAAAATTTTAGTATGGAAAGGAAAGTAGAAAAAAAATATATGGCTACTATAAGGGTGGCCAGTGATAACTATAAAGAGAACCATTTTCCCTCTCCTAAACCAACAAGATTGACACATAAACAAATGGATGAAAGAAGAGAAAAGGGACTATGTTTCAATTGTGACAGAAAGTGCAGTAAAGGGAATAAATGCAGTGAGAAGAAATTATTCTACATTGACTATAAAGAGGAAGAAAATCAAGAATTGGAACCATCACAAGAGATAGATCTAGAAGAGACTACTCCAACAATATCTTTTCATGCATTGTTCGGCATCAGTACTCCACAAACCCTCAATATACAAGGATACATCAAAAAGGAAAAAGGTAATAGTATTTATTGATTTTGGTAGTACCCATAATTTCATCAATTAAAAATTATCAAAATCTCTCAATTTCTCTATATATCCAGCACCATAGTTTCAAGTAATGATTGCATATGGAGGTACCATAAATTATTCTAGGAAGTGCCATAGTATTAAGCTCAACATGGGGGACTATTTTTTGGATAGTCCCATGATTTCCATCAAAATGGGTGGTGTTGATTTTGTGTAAGGGGTCCAATGGTTACAATCATTGGGAATAGTGGCCCTTAATTTTCAATATATTTTCATGATATTTTCCTCAGCTGGAAAGAACATTGAGCTTATGGATATCCAAGGGAAATCATCTAAGGTGATAATATATAATAGAACAATTGTTCTCACTTGATGTTAAAACATCTATATATTCTACTCCATTATATCTCCAATTAGTTATCAACAATCATTCCAAGGTATTTGGAGAAATTCATAAGGGTCTTCTACCTGCTCGATATCATGACCATGCTATTCATTTGCAACTAGGAAGTGTACCACCTAACATTAGGTCTTACAGGTATCCATATGCACAAAAAAGTGAGACTGAGCCTATGATCCAAGAAATGTTAGAGGTCGGCATCATTCAATCTAGCCAAAGTTATTTCTCTTCACCAGTGGTGATGATTATAAAAATGGAGGTCCATGGAGTATGTGTCTAGATTATAGACAACTCAACAAAATGACATAAAATATAAGTTTTATATTCCTATCATCGATGAATTATTAGATGAATTTCATGGAGCAAAGTTCTTTAATAAGTTGGATCTTCATTTGGGATGTCATCAAATCATAATGAGGCAGGAAGACATTCCCAAAACAACTTTTGGAACACATGAAGGTCATTATGAGTTTTTGGTTATGCCTTGTGGACTTACTAATGCACCTTCAACATTTCAAATCTTGATGAATTCTATTTTGAAGCCATTCCTTAGAAAATTTGTGTTAGTATTTTTTGATGACATACTAATCTACAAAACATCTTGGGAAGAGCATGTACAACATGTTGACAAAGTATTACAACTATTGGAAGAGAAACAACTTTATGCAAAGACTTCCAAGTGTGCCTTTGGGGTTCAAGACGTGAAATATTTGGGTCATATTGTATCTTATGAAGGTGTTAAATTGGACCCTAACAAAATTAAATCTATGAGGTAATGGCCAATTCCAAAAACCTTGAACAAACTTAGAGGATTCTTAGGATTGACAGAATATTGTCGTAAGTTTTTCAAGAACTATGGTAAAATAGCAGCACCTCTAACAACATTATTAAAGAAGGAAGAATTTTCTTGGACTCAAGAAGAAACCAAATATTTTGAAAATATTAAAGAGGTTGTGTGTACAACACCTTTCCTAGCCACACCTGAATTCACAAAAAACATTAGTGTGGAGTGTGATGCCTCGAGCCATGGAATTGGTGCAATTTTAATGCAAGAACGAAGGCCCCTTACCTTTGAAAGTAGCCAAATTAAAGGAAAAAACTTACCTAAAGACATTTATGAAAATGAAATTTTGGCCATACTACATGTAGTTCATAAATGGCACCCTTACCTAATAGGAAGACAATTCAAAGAAAAAACAGATTATGATAGTTTGAAGTACTTCTTGGAGCAACACTTATCTTCAGAAGAGAAAAAACAAATGGGTTAAAAAGATGCTATGTTATGATTTTGAAATTATTTACAAAAAAAAAAACATAATGTTATGGTAGATGCCCTTTCAAGGAATTAAGAAGAAATGAAAGGTTCTCTATGTGTTATTTCTATTTCACAATCTGATTGGGTGGAAAAAGCAAGGATAGAATGGAAGCAAGATCAAGCGGTGTGCAAGATAATTCAACAACTACAAGAGGACCCTAGTTCATTAGATAATTTTGTATGGAAGAATGAATCGATATGTTACCATGATCTCCTATATTTATGTAAGAATTCCCAACTCAAATAGAAGGTCCTTCTGGAATTGAACACTTCTCCTATAGGAGAACATTTAGGATTATTGAAAATGTACCATAGGATCAAGAAGGATTTTTTCTGGGAAGGTCTTAAAAATGATGTTCAAAATTTGTGTCTGAATGTTTAGTCTTCCAACATAATAAGGGAGAGGCAATCAAGACGCTAGGTCAACTACAAACATTAGTTACACACGTTGATGTTTCATCGAAACCTGGACATGAGATATAGCTAAAGCAAGTACAAAAAAATCTTATCAAGAAAGGACAAGAGATTCAATATGGAAGAATGAGAAAATATATTCACACTACTCAAATGAGTTGATCAATGAATGACGATTCATACAATGAATGAGTGGAATACACTCATATATTGTAAATAACATTCCATAATTAAGAAAATAAATCAATAAGTTATCTTTCCTTAGGAATGCATGCATGCATAATAGTGATGGTCTAAATAGAAAGTCTAAAATAGAACTAGTCAGTTAACTCCCACTGAACTAGTGTGTCGAAAATAGAAATTTCTCCAACAACCCCCTTGAACATCACTATGGAGTAAAAATGATTCTCAACAACTAGGCAATATTAGGTAATCATGTACAATGCAACTAATCAACACTGAATAAAAATGAGGAAAGAGGGTAAACCACGTGGGAACAAAATCCCCTCTCAAAAGATAGTGCATCAAAAGAAGAAAAGACAACTGCTAGGAAACTATGTTCTTCACTCTAAGGCGATCCCACAAAGTCTAAAACTTCTACTCTCTGAAAGTCTTCATGAAGATGTAGAAATATTTATGAATCTGATGAAGTCCTTTGGAAATCTGTCTAGCCTTGTACCTCTTGATCTTGTGGACCCATATGCACCTGAAAATATTCCTTTCTGGTGGTAGTGGAACCAGATCCCAAGTTTGATTCTCTATGAGTGAGTCATACTCCTGCATGGCTACTTACCATAATGGATTAACCTCATTGTAATCCCTTGGATCGAAATATTAAACCATATAGCAATGCATGGGCATCACAGGTTCAGAAGTTGAAAGTACATGAGAAGGCTCCTCATGATGAGATTGAGTTCTCCTCTAATCCAATGGATTTCCTGTAAGGACACTTGCTTCCTGAAGTGTGAATTATTCCCTCTTGGGCATCTGTTTAATCTTCGATGTTGGCTTCTTATCTAGTTGTACTACCTTCTCATTTCCATGTACAAAATATGAGTGTATGGAATCATCTCTGATGTATGGAATTGATGGAATCACAAGAGTATATACATGTTGCACTCGAGGTGCATGCAAAGTACTCTCCTTGTGTGTAAGTAGAAAGGAGGATTCATCGTTAGAAAACTTAGTGAATTTATACAACCTTGATCTATGATCTATCACACCAATTGCAATAATGGAATTGTCATGCATTTCAAGTACATAAATTGAATATGATGTAAATTCAACCTTTTTACCTTTCCAAGTGATCTGATAAACTGAAAGCCAAATCATAGAAATATTTGGAACATGTAAAACATTCTCAAAACTACCATTAGGGAGTTCCACTCTCCCCTCTCCTGCTACTGCTACTGCTACTGGAGTATCATCCCACATGAGAATAGGGGGTCTTGAGCATGAACTCAAAGAAGTGAAAAATTCCTCTTTCATTGTCATATGATATGATGCACCAGAATCTATAATCCTTGAATCAGATGAGGAATTAATTGCAACAAGATCATGATGATTACCTTTCTTAGGAGCAAGATCTTCTTCCTTCTGCTTCTTGACTCCTTCTGGAATGAAGTTTCCAAGGTTGTTCTGTTGAAGTACATGAGCCATAAGATAAATTTTCTTATTCATGCATGTGGATTATTCATGATTTGGTTTATTGTAGTAAGTGAATTGATTTTCCTTCCTCTACTTCTTGGAATTTGAAGAGTCTTTGGAACCTGAAGAATCATTGAAGGGTTTGGAATATCCATCCTTCTCATTTTGTTTCTCCTTTTCGTTATGTTTGGATGATCCTTTTCCATCATGCATGGTGAGTGCATGTGCTTTGGGATCCTTGATTAGGCTCATCTAAATGAGTTTTTCCTGCTCATGTGTGAGAGACTCAATGAAATTCTCCATTGTAAGCATCTTCCACTTTATACCCAAGAGATATCTGTTAAAATGGAAAGTGGAGACATATACAACATATTTTGGTCCTAGATTAGCCAAGATTGTTAGAATAAATTGGTCTACTTGTGTAGAGTTATCAATACCACAAGATGCCAAACTCAATATTAAATATTTAAACTTGGTAAATAAATCATGTATATTATAAAAAAAAAATAGGATCCAAGGTATTCAACTCTACCTCAAACATATGACCTCTCATCTTATCCCACTTTCCAAATAGACTTTCCAAGGTGGTCCCGATCGCATTAGGATTCTTGCATGTTGCAACATGAAACCATAAATCAATTGAAATAAATTGAAATCAATTCAAGAAGAGGTCATGTGTCCTCATCCTTTGGGTTCACCCATGTGGTCTTATCAATTGTTGATGTAGGTTATGTTTTTGTCCCCATCGTAAAATTATATAGTCCTTTCCTTCTGAGTTGGAATTCATCCTTGGGATTCCAATCAAAATAATTGTATGGTATGAGGACTACCACCAATTTTGACTGAAGAATTGGTGTCATATCCATCTCTCCCACTTTTTCTGAGAAACCCTAAAATTTACCCTCAATTTGCAAGTCAAAAAATTAAGAAATCACTGCAGAAAGAGCACATCAAATAGAAAATTTGTATCAGTTTCAAAAAGAAATCTTCCAGCTTCCTTTCTGAGCAAATGGTGAGGAATTTCTCCAAATGGTTGAAAACCCAATTGCAATATGGATCGATTTACTTCTATCCCGGCCCGTTTCCTTAGAAATTTATTATTTTAGGAGAAATATATACAAAAAGGGGCACTTTAAGAGGTGGTATGTCCTTTCTTTAAGAAATAGAGCGACCGGGTTCTTGTGGTCACCCTCTGCTAGTGTATAGGGTGTGACCCTGCCAAAATATGGTTTCACTCAGCCTTTTTAGAGATGGTCGCTCCTAACCTTGAGACATTGAGAGACAAGGTCCTTGTGGTCTCCCTCTGCTAGTGTATGGGGTGTGACTAGTCACCCTCTCCCAATGTATGAGGCATGACCAATATTGAATTGATAAAATCATAAGTTTGGGTGTGACTAGTCACTCCTTTCGATAGGGAGAGGGTGCGACTATGTCTTTTACATGGATTTTTCTCGTCGAAACTCCGATTTTACTTATTCTCTAGCATGTCTAGATTTCTCCAAGAAACGTAGCTTTGATACCATGTAAATGTCTCATTGAAATTTGAACATGAGATCTAGATAAAGAAAGTACAAACAAATATTATCAAGAAAGGACGAGAGATTCAATATGGAAGAATGAGAAAATATATTCACACTACTCTAATGAGTTGATCAAAGAATGATGATTTATACAATGAATGAGTGGAATATACTCATATATAGTAAATAAAATTCCATAATTAAGAAAAGAAATCAAGCAGTTATCTTTCCTTAGGAATGCATGCATGCATAATAGTGATGGTCAAAATAGATGGTCTAAAATACAACTAGTCATTTAACTCCCACTGAACTAGTGTGTCGAAAATAAAAATTTCTCCAACAATACCAAGTCAACGATGGGAAGAAGTTTCAATGGATTTTGTTACAATTTTACCCAATTCCGAAGGAAATACCGTCATCATGGTAGTAACATTGGATTGACTGACAAAGTCTGCCCATTTTCCCTCTCTTTCTCATCCTTTTAAAGCAAGTATAGTAGCCGCAACATTCATGGAAACAATTCAAAACCTACATGGAGTCCCCAAGATTATTGTAAGTGACAGAGATCCAATTTTCATTGGAAATTTTTTTACGGAATTATTTTATTGTTTGGTTACTCAATTGGCTCACAACTCATCTTACCATCCTCAATCCGATGGGAAAATTGAGTTTGTGAACAAATTTCTAGAAGCATATCTTTGTTTCTTTGCATATGATTAACATACACAATGGGTCAAGTGGTTTCCCTTGGTGGAATGGTGGTATAACACATCATTCCATACTTCATCAAAAATGTCCCCATTTTTGGCATTGTATGGATATCATCCTCCATTCATTACATCACCCTTGAAAGGGAATATAAAGGTTCAATCAATGGAGGACCACATAGGGGACCAACAAGAGGTTATCGAACTATTAAAGGACAACTTGGTTACGACACAAAATAGGATGAAACACAAACAGATCAATGTCACAATGAAAGGGAATTTGAAGTTGGGGATTGGGTATTTCTGATACCAAAACCATATAAATATATGTCCCTCAAGAAACAAAACAAGGAGAATAAATTAGCACCCAAATATTATATCCCTATAAGGTTTTGCAAAGGATTGGAAGTATGCCTTACAAATTGAAGTGGCCTCCATATTCACATGTACATCCAGTCTTCCATGTTTATTTCTTAAAGAAGGTCATCGACAATAAGATCCTAGTCCAAACTATTTTACCAGTTGTTATAGCAAGATTTTCCTCACCCTATGCAATCTTGCACAGAAGGCCTTTTTCCATTTCCCCATGCAGACTTGTCATCCATGTTTGTAAATCCCAGAGATAAAAATGCATATTTTTCCACATGTACGCATCTTGCCTACTATTGAACATGTGTATACATGGGTTGCACCACTACAACCCGTGTACATCAATATTTGTGCCAAAAAATGAAAATTAATGTTGGGTTTCCATGTCATGACAGGAGATCTATGATCCTTGGCCTTCCATATACTGGAAAAGTTCTGACTCGTCCCTTCAGTTCCATTTGAAGCCTATAAATGGGCCAATTCGGAGCTATGGAAAAGAAGAGAAAGAATTCAATTTTGAGAGAAACGTTACTCTGAAGAAATAATTTACTTCATATTGCGTCTGCATCCCTTTGTCCTTTAAGTCTGAATTCAGTGTTCATCCCCCAAGATCTTCCCTTATTTGATTGATAACTTCATGGTCTCTCTTCTATGAGCTTGCCTTTGGTGTAGGATTGAAGTGGTGGAGGCCCATCTAGAAGGAACTTGGTTTCTCGGTTTCGAACTGTGCCGACACATAAGTCTGTAACATTTTCACTTATGTTGATCATATATTAATAGAAATAATCTTTTCCCGTCTAATTGATATCTTGCAAATATTTGAATTATTATTCCATGGGCGTATTTGTCATGTTTATTAATGGATTATGCTATTGAATGTGCTAACATCATATAATATCACCATATGCTTTCTTTGATTGGTTATTGAGGACTAGTTGTAGGTATATTGATTTGGTTCAAGTGCTCAATGGTGGACTTCAGAGGTAGGCCTTTTATCTTGTCTTGACAACATATTTGTTTACATAGAATACTTGAGAATAGAGTTGATTTCTGCATTCATTTCCATCTGTTGTGGTTTACCCTAGCCATAGAGAGATTTTCCTTATAACACCAGTGATTAATGAAGAAGAAAAAATCATACTAGAACCAGAAAAAATCCTTGAAACAAGGATTAAGCAGCTGAGAAATCAAGAAATTACAGAGTACCTCGTCAAATATAAGAACCTGTCAGTTGGATAGGTGACATGGGAAGATGACTTCTTCTTGCAAAAACACCTGTGGTTAGTAAAGTGTTGAGGAAAACACTTTTTTGTAGCATAGGGGCATGTTAATCCCTAGACAAGTCCCCATGTTACGTATAAAATCCCTTATTAAGCCCTAGATATTAAATTATTACAATTCTATCATGTCAGCTAGAACCCTTCATTGCACCCTTTGTCTCATATTTATATACCAAGGAGACTTAGTCTTAGGATAATCTAATATCATCGCATATTGTATTTTTGAATTGGATAGTAAATCAATGCAACAACTATGGAACCCCTTCCTTTTCTAGTGACCTAATGTTTAACATGTACTGATAGCCATCTAGGATTAGGGTCATAATGTTTGCATGCCTCAACTCCCCATTAGATTTAGGGTTTTGGACCCTCTAGAATATTCTTGCAATGAGTTTCCTTATGTCCTGTTTCAAAACAAACTCTGCAATGAAAATAAACATTTTCATAATCTAGCTTTTGAGACTAGGAAGAGCTTTCACCTGTCAAGATTATTTCAGTTAGGAACCCTTTGCTGAAATCCATTTCCACACATATTCTAGCATAAGTGGTATTACTGTAATTTTTTGTTTGCTCACATCTTTAGTGGAATTTCCCAAGAGCATTTTTTATGGCTCGAAGAGAGGGTAAACCCAAAAGGTGAAGAGGTAAGTTGGGAGGCATAACCCAAATTGGTTCTCTAGACAAGGAATTGGTCACTGGATCAAAGGAAGGGATCCAAGGTTTCATGCATAAACTAGATTTTCCCCAGAACTAGGCACTTGTTTTTAAAATAAAATCCCTGTCATGAACATTATCAAACATCACAATAAAGAACCCTTTTGAAAATGGGAAAATTAATGCTTATCCTTTAATCTTGGGTTTCCATAGGTCTGAGATCCATTTGTGCAAGTCGACGAGGCGTGGCCACAATCCGATGAATCAACAAATCAGAGAAATTGAGCTATAAATCACTGCCTTAGATACAATATATTTCACCAAAGGAATAGATATTGCCAGAGCTTCTTGAACCATCAAGTTTTAGAAGAAGAATGCACAATATTTTTATAAGAGGGCTTACCAAGATTTCTAGAGGAGGGAGGTGGAGAGTGGGCACCAATAGATTGCAAAGGGTTGCTATTCATAATGGAACCCCTGAGGAGAAAATACATGATTTCCAATGAGGGGGGCATCGCCGTGGATCTCGAAGAGTTGAGAGAGTCATCGGACGCTGCTAAACTCACCAAACCTGAGAGGGGAGGGCCAACCAAGCCAATATTGATCACCGAGAGAGCGATTGTCTCTTCTAGTAGTGTGAACCAACGATGAGAGAATGCATGGCTAGGGTAAAACCCTAGCCGACACCTCCATGTGTTGAGGAAAATATATGAAATGATCTTACTCAATCATTTTTCAGATTCTGCTTGGCTAAATAAAAATAGACAAGAATGTCACCCAATATATCCATCAAAACTAATATCCTAACTCACAAGTATTAATTACAAGTGCTTAGGCTAGTCTTTTATAAATAAAAGCTTGTTGGAAAATTCATTATTTATATAATTTTTTGAATATAACAGTTGCTAAAATAAATGTAGAGACATAAGTAAAGACACCAAGATGATAATCAAGATAGATGAGACATAAAGAAATCCTTTGTTTCATTCCAATTCATCAAAGAGTCATTCTCTTTACAAAATTTCGTGAAGAAGTTTTGGACCAAATTCAAACTTAGACGTCCCCGATGAAACATACAAAAGGACCTCTGAAAAAAAATAAAAAACTGAACTCTAAAAGCTGGATCAACTTTCCACATATTGTTGCCCACTCAACTCTGCACAATAGCCTTTGTCAGTCATGAAAACTAATTCACAAACAGACAAGTCTACACAGACTATCAAAGATAGTTCAATACCTCTGAAAAACAAGTGTCTGAATGATGTAATTAAGTCCCAAATCTTGTTGTCTACAATAAGACCCTGCTATCATAAAAAATAATTAGGCTTATAATCAATTAAGGAATGAATGAAAACTAAACTATCTCAACAAAAAATCAAAGAGTGAACCTTAGTATGCTTCTCCTTCTATCCCCCTTTGTTCCTCCCTTTCATTTTTCTTTTAAGCAAATTAGAATTAGTTGAAGTAGTTGAACTACTTCATTAGTTAAGTTAACTAAAACTCAACCCACTTTTTAGTTGGGGGGGAAAGTAATAAATCATAATAAGGGTTTTAAATAAATAATAACTAGTAGGTGGGACCCCTTGTGACTCCCTTTATCTCTTTAACAATCATAACATAACTAGTTAATTAAACAAAACACCTCTCCTTGTGACTCCCATCATCACATTCATATTTGACAATTTATCTCATTGATATTTGAAATTATTTTCAAAAATATATTACTCATATATCCAAAGAAAACATGTTGTCCAAAACTTCTGAAGTCAATTGTCATCAACAATAAATAAAATAAAAACTCCAAAACCATATTTTCCACTCTGAGATGCAATATTTCCTTGGTTGTTGTTGTCACCCTTTGATTTCTTTGAATTTCCCTTTGGTTGTGTTGAGCCTTTAGGCCTAATCTTGTTGATCACATGAGAACAATTGTCCCTCAAATGAATCCGGGAACACACAGATTTATCAGATCCATTGGAGGGTGAAGAAGGGGCAGCAGTGGATTTTCCTTTGTCAGGGGAATGGTGGGCCTCGGTTTTCAACCTTTTTCTTGCATGAGAGGACTGAACTGGTGAGTGGAAAGGTGCATCTTGGACAATCTGATTGATAGGAGGGGGAGAAGGTAAGAACAAATTGGGCTAGCCACGATGTTGGGAAACTGTTGGGTGGACAATCTCTTGCCATTTTTCATTTTCGGGCACCTCGGGTTGCAATGAGACATGATGGGGCACAGGAATACTAGGGATTGTGGAGCTTGGAAGGGAGGCCTTTCATGCCTAGGTTGGACCACTCCTTGCCCAATCCAATTGAAAAATATAGCCTGAAATGACTAGCCTAACTCTTGTGAGTCAACATCAAAGTGAATGGAGAATCTATGCTTTCTAGGGCCCCTATTCCAATTACCTCTTCCTCAGTTACCTCTGCCATGGCTACCTTGGCTAAAAAAACTCATTCCTGCATGCATGATTTATTAGGAAATAATTATTTTAACAACCATACATGAAAACTCCTTAAAAATATGAAATGAATTTTGGCTCAGAAACATATCAGGATCATGCAATCCAATCCATACAAATTGCTTAACTATTGTCAATGAGAAGGAGGTGAACAAAGGTTTTGGGACATGTGAGGGGTTGTATTGAGAGAAAAAATGTTAAAATGAGAGGGAAACGAAACATGGTTACTGCTCAAAGACAACAAACAATCAAATGTAATGTAAACCAAAGAATATATCATTGTGTTCCAACCAAGAAACTACCATTTTCAACTGTTTCAATACATAATTCTCCTAATTGTAATTAAATTTTAAGAATAGGGAGTGAAAAATGAATGTGGGAGGGTGAGGGGGTTGTAATTAGAAAAAAGAAAAATAATGGTAGGGAAAGAGAGTGGATACTACTCATAAAATTAATTAAGTAATCCATAAAATCATTCTATATCAAATGTAAAAGATCCAACACCAAACAAATAATCATTGTGATCAAATGAACAACTATTGTGTATAATTCAATCAATTATGTGCATTAACTTGCTCATTGTTCGCAATCAAATATTTAACACGGTGTCACCAAACAAGAAAATATGCATTCCACAACTACCGATAGAAGAGTTATGTTTCTTCTCATCTGTCCATTTAATTCTTTAAAACAATTCCAAAATGAATAAACAAACACTTAATTCCACTCTGTTCAGCACTAAAACATCAACCATTATCCATGAATTATTTCATTTATCAAACCAGACACAAAAATCGTGCATGATTTTATTCCTCAATTCTATTTAACAATTACGTTGTAATGAGACCATACTGTCACGGAATCTTTCCTCATCTCCGATATCAACGATACATAGTGGATAGTCAACAAACAATCATCAATATATCAAACTACAATAACCTTGACTTTCCATTTAAATACACAACAATCACTACTTCGACTTACACAATGTTGTATGATACACATACCAGTCAACAAAATGCAAGAGAGTTACTGCGACTGTAAATGTCTATTTACTCTGGATATAAACATCAAATGACGCTAAGCTATCAATCCAATACAATGAAACAACGACAGTATACCTAAATCCATTTCTCAATTCAATCAGACTGCAACAAAACCATATTTTTATAAAACCTTTGCCCATCTTTGATGGAGTAATCATACAATATCCATAACATACACAGTGGACGGCCATGCCACAACAATTATGATTCCAATACTCCCATTTGGAAATTTAAAGCACACATTCACAAAAACCATCAACTCAACATAACATGATGTAGGAAGCCCACACATACCAATGCATCACACACAAAGCATCGTTGTGACTTAATAAATTATAAACTAATGTTGGGATAAAAATTCAATCATTACAATGTAAGAGATAGCGACTGTGTATTCAATCCCATTTCTCCAATCAACCAATTAACCATGTTGAGCTTATCAATTCAATTGTCATAATAACCAATGCAGTGACTAAATACCAAAACCAACACCACTGTCAACATAATCAACAGAGACGATCCATAAATTGAACACTGTCGACAATACACCACCAACTCATAACAATCAACAATATACCCGATAGGACATAATGGTTCCCTATATCAAACCCCGGGCTTGAGAAATCAAGGGTTCGCTCTGTGGACCAACACAAGGAGATTGGAGTCAACCCCCAACATCGGGTGAGAACCTCTGAGACCAATGGTGCACACACATGGTATACCACCAATAACTTCGCAGACATGGTGAAAATTCATGAGATAGGAGAGACTATGAACAGAGGAGCAAAGGCTTCATTTTAATCTTGTAACAACACCTAGTACACGCAGGGTATAAACCTCATGGTTTCCCAATCAACCAAAGAATGTTGAGATAAAACAGAGCTGAGAAATAGAAATCAACCTTAAGAAATCCCTTTGGCATAACAACCATCATAACCCACTGCGCAAACATTAGTAACATGAACGAACCCATACCCAAGTGAAACAATACCCAGTGGCACAAGGTGTTTCAAACCCAACAACCTCATAACAACAAAATGACTCAGTATGGTGATAAGAATGCGTGGAGACAACCAGCCAATTTGGACCAAATGAAACCCTTCAACCAAGACCAATAAGGATGACAGAGAGCCTTCATGTCTTCTAACACTCAGAATGATAAATGAGACTATGACTTCAGACATTATTCCAATGAAAACCACACCAACCATTCATTCCAGAAAAATATCACAATTTTACATAGTTTCCAGTCTTAAGAAAATAAAATATTGATACATCATCGAGCCATTATCTATTTCATAACCAGAGTGGGTTGATGGATGGTGAAAAGACATACTTGTAACCAAGAAAACCTTAAAAACGTGAGCTTGGCGGAACAATTCTTCCTTTGCTTGAAAATCGGAGCTTAACCACAACGAACACAATTGAAAAATAGCCAAGCCAGGGTGACAGCCAGTGGGAGGGGTATGCAGTGATGTGCAGTAAATGCACGTTGCCTCCATCCTCAGTCGTTTAATTCCTTAGTACATGCCAACCCACTATTCCATTAATTCATTCAATTAAACCATGCATCGAAACCAGCATCCACTATTTGTGAAAAGTGCCACCCCATGTCACATTAACCACTACCAACCATACTATAAAGCATATCACATGTGTTTCCATATAACTCAATAAATCGTATAGCCACTAAGCTCGTTAGCTAGGACTAACAACCATCCTTTTAATTCCAATGCATATAGTGTAGCATATTAGTATAGTAGTTTCTTCCTTTTGTATTTTGTTTATATTGCTTTTTATCTCTTTTCAACTGCTCTTATGTGTTGTTACTAACATGTCTCTTGTGCAGGTGTCACAATAATGAATCCAGGAACATATAGCAAGGGTAACAATGGATAACATAGGCCATCATAACATGAAATTAGAGCTTAGAGCAACAAAATCAACACATAACATGCCTTATCCATCATTCTTTTGTTGCAATTAGAACCAACACATAATAGGCCTTATCCATTACCAATAAAACCAAGATTTCATCAATCATGTAGAACCATGTAAGCAGTGTTGAACAACATCATCAACATGAAATAAGAACCAAATCTGATCTCCCAATCTACAAGGGGGTCCCACCTACTAGTATTATATATCTTGTTAGCTTATAATAATAGGCTTTAGCAATACTTTGCAGGAAAATTCCTCATTGTGATTTTAATCGTCAACAAACTGGCGACTCCACAGGGAAATTTGTTTTCAACAAATTAGAACTCAGAACACATGGTTTCGTAGGTCAAGGAGACATAACTAGGAATATTATGCAACAGGGGGAAGTGAGTGGATTTAATGGAAAAATGACCAGGAATTTGGCAATAACTCATGAAAAATGTAAGTATGAGGGGGTTTATCCCTGTATGCATAATCATTCAACCAACATCTATTTTTTTCTTTAAGGAGAAAATTATGGATTTGCTCTTTTGAATCTTGAATGGACGAAGAAAAGGAAAGTAGTAGTGGGGAGTAACCAATTTCTTTATAAGACAACAGTGAAAGCAGATAACAAATTCAAGTGTGCTTTCAGGAGAAACCTCATAACAGTTGTGTAAGCTTGATTGTAATTGACCAACAATATCTTATAGGAGTGTAAGAAACAACATTTATTCTTTGACCAAAATCGACTAAAAGATGGTAAGAAACAAAATCATGACATAAGTAAAATTGAAAAAAATAAAACAACAGCAATAAAATGATAGAAATGTAAAAGTAGTAAGAAAAGTTTTAAAACAGAAAGCAGAAGTCAAACTAATGTAAAGAAGAAAAGAAAATAGTGCAAAATTGAAAGCAGATCTAGTTTACTAGTATACATAAAATCCAAACAACGTTAGAACTTTTCACGTTGGTCCCTCGTAATGTTTCAAGTGAGAACCGTTAGTGTTGTAGGAAAACAATTGCTCCTATAAATCCTTTAGAATGTAAGAGTTAGTATCCAGGATGAAATAAATTTTGAAAGGACCCAGGGTAATTATCAACCCTTTAACGTTTACAATTATATCATCAAGATAGATATGGATACTAATCAATTTGTCAAGAATTGTTCATATAGGTCTTTTAAAAGCGGTACTTGCATCAGGTAAGATAGATAGCAGGAATTTATAAGTCATGGTACTCCAATTAGTGATAAGAGTGGTTTTTTGATCATCTACCCCTTTTTCCTTGATTTGATTGTAACCCAAAAAACTGTCAAGTAAGGGCTTCATCTGTGACCTTACAACCTACTACAGAAACATTTCAATATTAGGGGGAGGGAAAGGATTTTTCATAATAGCCTGATTGAATGTGCGAAAATTAGTGCAGGTTCTAATATGATCAATGGTCTTCAAACAATGGTTATACTTGATTCTCCCGACAGGACATAACGATTACCTATATCAAAACCCAGGCTTGAGAAATCAAGGGTTCACTCTATGGACCAACACAAGGAGACTGGATTCAACCCCCAATAGTGGGTGAGAACCTCTGAGACCAACGGTACACACACAGGGTATACCACCAATAACTTTGCAGACATGGTGACAGTTCACAAGATATGAGAGACTATGAACAAATGAGCAAAGGCTTCATTTTAATCTTGTAACAACACCTAGTACAGGCAAGGTATAACCCTCGTGGTTTCCCAATCAACCAAAGAATGTTGAGATAAAACAGAGCTGAGAAATAGCAATCAAACTTAAGCAAGCCCTTTGGCATAACAATCATCATTACCCACTATGCAAACATTAGTAACATGAACGAACCCATACCTAGTGGCACAAGGTGTTTCAAATCCAGCAACCCCATAACAACAAAACAACTCGGTATGGGAATAAGAATGCATGGAGATAGCTAGCCAATCTGGACTGAATGAAACCCTTCAACCAAGACCAATAAGGATGACAGAAATATGTCATGGATTCTAACG
>JASDQU010030235.1:7961-22410 GCA_032191745.1 Picea mariana | reverse complement strand
GAAAGAGTGTGGGCACGACAACTTTCATAGCATAGACATAGTCCCGCCCAAGGAGAAAATTAAAATCTAAGGGATCTTGAACTACCATAACATCAATAAAGACAATTTTCCCTCCTAAGGTAATGGGAAGTTGAGGAAGGATCCCTAAAGGTTCATTAGTTCTTCTATTCAACGCCATTAGATGATGGGTGGATGACACAAGCCGAGGGGAACCAATGGCTTTCCAAGTAGTTGAGGATAAAATGTTGACAAAAATTCCTTCGTCTATAATAGTACAATATATGTTCTTATCGCAAGTTTGCACAATGATTTGAAAAGGTAGGTAGGAAGGAAGATGAGGATCCATTAGTCTATTCCAATCAAAGGAAATGACTACAGTACTTGGAGGATGTTTCAATGAAATGGGTGAAATGCCCCCTTATCATTAGGAATCTATAGTGACAAGAAGAAATTGAGCGGCATCAAATTCACTCTCTAAGGGAAGAGTGGGATCGACCAATGATGGAATTAGATCGACCACTTCACCAACCAATGGTGGCTTAGGAGGGTGATCATGGGAAGCAGTTGGAGGTTGTTTCTGGGAAACAACGACATCTTCCAACAATTTCGAGGCTTCATCCATATGAGGAAAAAGGTAAGTACAATGAATTTCCTTGCATAACCAACAATGAATCTTGACCTTATCCTTTCCCCCCCTAACCGTATGATCACTGGTTGAGGGGTTGTTCTCAGCATGATGTCCAGAGGTTGGCGACATGGGTTGTTGGGAACCCATAGACCACACTTCTAAGACCTTGGGAAGACCAGGGAAATCTCTAAGAAGGTGGTCACCCTTACAAATCCTACAAGGAAATTTGGGCTTACGTCTCGTGTTGGTAGGTTTTCCAACATCATCAACACTCTCGACATGATGAACAATGGTTGGCTGATTGCTCCCTTTTTTATATTTCTTCTTCTTAATCTTCCGTTTCTTCTTCTTCTTATACCCTTGGTTACTAGCATCAAGGCTTTCACTAGGGGAAGAAGAAGAAAGGGAAGAAGATGCAACATAAAAAGAAGGAAAAGGGTCAACACGAGGTTGATGTTCTTGGGGCGGAGGGCTTGCATTCGAATAAAACCATACTCATAACCCTATAGTGAATCTAGGAAGACTCAATGCAACAATATAGGGTAATTTGGATAAGATCTCCATGCCAAAGATGAAAAGCTTCTCGAGGTTGAACCACGAAGAATATGAAGTTTAGTCCCATCTCACGAAACCAATCCTAAATAGGGAGTAACAAATCCAATCACGCCTTGCATTCTTGTAGGGAGCAACCAGTCGCCCTTTGCAAGAGGACAAGGAGCGACCAACACTTTCTGGTCACAGGATGTAAAGGGAAAACCAACGACCATACAAAAAGGTACTACAAATTCATGAAAAAAGTGATATGATTCAATGTTTCAGATTACTAACCCCTGAATAATACCCATCAAGTGATGAGATGATAAATAACTGTATAACAATAAACACTTATTTTAATATTTTAGAGTTCAATAATATGAAGAATAATATCCATGGAATAATTGAAACTATCAAAGTTCAATGCGTTGTGTACTTTTATTATTAATATGTTATATATTTGCATTAGGTTGGTTATTATTAATATGTTATATATTAGCATCAAGTTGGTTTTTTTTGGTTTGTTTATTTATTATTATTATTATTTTTTTACTCTTTAATTTTTTTTTAAGTTTGTTTTTGTTTTTATATGCCTTTCCTTATTTCTTGGTGTTTATTTTTTATTTTTTATTTTATCTAAGTTTATTTTTTTTTTTGTGATTTATCATTATTATTTTTCATTAATAATGATTATTATTTTAGGGATTTTAGTATCATGATTCGTATAGGAATATTTATAGGATGATTTTAGTATTACTATTATAGAACTATTTGGTATTATTATATTATTTGTTTTGTTTTCTTATTTGGTATTATTATATTATTTGGTTTGTTTGTTTAGTATTATAGTAGTATCGCAATACAACTTATTCTAGTATTCTAGTATTATTTGTTTACATTGTATTATAGTATTATTAAGTTTTATTATAACATTCTTTTATTATATGTTTGTTTAATTTATGTATACAACATTATGATTATGGGACTTATTATTATTTTATAGTTTTATGATGCTATTGCTTATGTTAGTGTGTTATTATATGTTTGTTTATTTTATGTATATAGTATTATGATTATAGGACTTATTATTACTTTATAGTTTTATGATGCTATTACTTATGTTACTGTGTTTCTTTGGTTTTTTTAGGTTATTTATTTTTATACTTTTATAGTATTATTCATTGTAGTATAGTTAGGTTTCCTTGTTCTTAATTATTTTTAATATTTTTAGGTTGTTATTTGTAGTTTGTAGATATAATATTCTTTACAATGTATCTCTTTATTATTTTGTGTCGTTATTATTTTAATGATTAATTATATTCCTCTTTGTTTGTTAAAGATTTAGGATTGATTTTATTTTATTTTATCTTTTTTAGTGTTTATGATAGTTTTTTTTTTTATTTTGGTTTATTTTTGTTTTGTATTCTTCTATGGTTCTCCATTTATCTGCAATTGGTTTATTTTTGTTTTGTATTCTTCTATGGTTCTCCATTTATCTGCATTTTTGTATTTATTGCAAGGCTTTTCTCTTCTCTTACTTGACTATTTGTCTAGATGATGGATCGAGTTTGTGATCTGAAACATTGACAAAAAACTCAAGATGAATACTATATATTTTCTAAGCAATTCTAATAACCTCTCCCACCACAAAAATCTCAAAACTATTAGTAACTAATGTTGTTGATTCATATGGTTATGATACATTAAAAATGAAAATGTTGGATACATTAACTTCTAGATGCTACTGATAGTTTGCTTAGTGTGACACGAAACCATAAATGCATATTGACGTGGGATTGCATCAATATTATATTAGTGACTCTGGATTGAGTTAGGGTACCATAAAATGTTGTATAATTAATGTTATGATTTGATTTTTATTATGGAACTATTTGATGTGTTGATTGTAATGTGTGCAAGCACATAGAACATGCTTGTTGATTAATCCACATATGTGTAATGGGGTTCTATGAAGTGTATGGGGTAACATTAGGTGAGGAGGAACAACATTCCCATTTACACCAACCAACAATCCTTTTTCCTGACTGTTGGGCCATGGAATTGTCATCCTTTTTACATCCTTTTCCCCTATTTTTAATCCATTCTTGTATACCCATAACCTCATATTAATGCTTATTAATCCATTTAATGCTTGTATGCGAGATTTATAACCAAGGCGTTTTCCATTGCATTTCTTTAGTATTTCATATGAATTATGGTTAAATATTAGAGAAATAACATATCTTGCATTTAGCTTTGAAAGATGGTTGAGTTTGTGATTGTTGCATAAGTAGTTGTCATTGTTGTTACTCCTATAAGTGAAGATCCACGATGTGGGTACTTGAGATTTCTTGTACGAGGCTTTATTGTGTCGAAATATGCTTATCCTCAAAATATATCAATAACCCAGATCATACGTTTTGAGAAATTAAGTTTTTACGATTTGTTGTTACTCATGTTTGTTGTTACTTCTGTTTGTTGTTACACGTGCGACAACAACACCATTGAAACTCCATGTACATATTTGAAAATCCACAAAAATCCGTTTTCAATCATCAAGATCTGCCATGGAGATAATTTTGCGATTCCAAGACAAAATATTAGTCTGAGTGGTTAACCAAGAATCTTAAAATTCTTGGGCAAAAGATCTTGGAAGTTATCTGTTATTTGCTAATTGTTAGCAAAAGATCTTGGAGTTATTTATTATTTGCTAATTGTAAGCAAAAGACCTTGTAAGCTATCTATTATTTGCTAATTGTTAGCAAAATATATTGGAGTTATTCATTAATTGCTAACTGTTAGCTATAAACTGTTCATTATTTAGGAAATTGTTGTAACAACTATGGATTTATTAAATCCATAAATGGGTTTATTTAGACATTTGTTATTTCTAGTTTCCATTGAATTTATGTATAAAAGAGAGCACTCTCTCCATTGTTCGAGGGGACTCTTGGAGTAATGTTTGAATGACAATGGAATAATTTATCGAGTTTTCATTTTAACTATTGTTTTATAATTTCCGTAATGTGTGATTTAATTAATTAATTTGATTTATTTCCTTTGCATATTTGTAATAGATTGATTTTTTTTGATTAGCTTAATTAATTTAAATAGTTTATGTTGATATAGAATATTATCAACATTCTGTTCTATGGAGGCAGGGCCCACTCCAATCGAATAGAGTGTCATGTAGCTTAGATGGTTTCTTTGATTTCTTGTCGTGTAATTTCATTATGAATTCACATAGGATTTATTTAATTTAATTATGTAACCAATTTCTTGATTCAATTTGTTCATGTAATTAGATTACTCATGCGAGGACGTGTTTATATATATTTATTAAATTGAGTATTCATGTTGGATTTTAATTATTCATTTGTTTATGATAAATGCATTTTAGATTGGGTTGCATTCTTTTATGCCGTTCAATAACTGTGCTTAATGCAATGACTATATTTGTTGGTATGGGTAATGGCATGGATCATCTTGGAAAATATTAGGATCTGATTTGGAGGACTTAGTTAATTTCTTTTCTAAAAAGTGGTTAATCAATTTCCTTTCATCACGTGTGATTTATTTTCAACAAGTGTGGTGTGAGTTTCAATTTTTGCAAAAGTGATTTAGAGTTTCAATTTTACAATCAATTTTACTGCACATAGCTAGGGTTTCTTCGAGAGACAATTGAGTCATACTCTTGATAGCTGTGCAACTTGTGTTTTTTTTTTCAAGCAAGTGTGTGTTCCTAGAATTAGATTGTTGGGGTTGTTTCGGGAGACAGTTGATTCATACTCCTGATACCTGTAGTTGGTGTGTGTCATTTCTACCATGTTTGTTTCCTTTTCAGAAGACGTGACATTTAATTTCACGCAAGTGAGATATTTTCTTTTCTGCATAATTGTGCTTTCAAATCCTGCAAGTGTGGATTTCTGTAGAGCCTTTCCAGAGCTTGAGAATTGTCTATACTCTGACTACAAAAGTAATCATTGATACTGTGAATACAACACATAGAAATAATAGTAGTTTCCTACATATACAATGCATGACAACACGTAAGTTCCATATGCACCCCAGATTGACAATTAAATGTTGGATTACTGAGAGGGGGGGTGAATTAGTAATGAACAATTATACAAATTATTAATCCTTTAAACCACAATGCATATTATTTTACTTATTCAACCATGTTCATATGTTCATCATCAATATCTTACTGTATCATAAGCATTAGCATTCATCAATGCATAATAAACAATAAAAAACACATCCAAACAATGCACAATACACCAATATTTACATGGAAACCCAATGTAGGAGAAAACCACTGAATGGTTTTATTATATTCCAAGAATTACATTCAAGGAATCACCAACTTCCAATTCTCTAGCTACAACTGAAAGGAGGCTCCGACTCCCTAGTTTCTCAGGCTACAACCTGAGGAAATATCCAACTCCCCAATTCTCTGGCTACAACCAGAAGGAGGCTATAACCCCCTATGTTCTCCGACTACAACCGAAAGGTGGTTACAACCACCTATCCTTGCCCCGTCCAACTACCCCGAAATATAATTAGAATGATAGAACCACTTTCACACTGTCACTGTGAGATATACTGTTGTAAACCTGTACCAATTTGTGCCACTGACCTATGATCAACCCGTGCCACTGTCCTATAACCAACCTGTACCTATCATTTCCTATACCAACAAAACTAAATACACCAACAACATGTACCCATACTCTCCTCAATATATCAGATCTCATAACATAGATCTCATACCCAAAATCACAAGAATATCACTCAAACCATGTGCCAACAATGCACATCAATCATGTACATCAACCATGTACATCAACACTATACAAAGATAACCAAGAACACGTACCAATCATGTATCAACAACAAACAAAACTATGCCTCAACAAAATGTATCAAGATCACCATGTACTTCAAGTATGTATCTCATCTATGTACCCAATCATATATCTATACCATATACCAATAAAAAACACCAAGATAACCAACAAGATACCTCTAGCAATGCACCACACTCTCCATAAATCAAATTCCGTAAATCCTCACATCAACCATGTGCCACAACCTCACTGTTATACAACCTCTATCTGTACTAATAACTTCAGCAACATACCTCAACCAAAATCCCTTAAACATGAACCAATACTAAACTTCAGTATATCTGCCTCAAATCAACTCTACAACAAGCCCTAAACTTCCAATAGGGAATCGAACAGATTTACAAGGAAAACCCTCAACCGGATTCATAGATTCAACACTACACATATGAAAACCATACCTTTTTCTTCTTGTAGCATTTTGCTGCTGCGGTTTTGCTGCCGCGATTATTCTGCTGCACTTTTTCTTCCACTATTTTTCAGCCTCACTTTTCTTGTCATGATTTTTCTGCCGCACTTTTCTTGCCATGCTTTTTCTGCCGCACTTTTCCTGCCACTATTTTTCTGCCGCACTTTGTCTTCCGTACTTTTCCTACCGCGATTTTTATGCCGCACTTTTTTTGTTGCGATTTTTCTGCCGTACTTTTCTTGCCACGATTTTTCTACCGCACTTTTCTTGCCACACTTTTTCTGCCACGATTTGTTTGCCGCACTTTTTCTGTATCAATAATACCTACCCAAATAACCTTTCACAAAATAGATATTCAATGATATTCAATAGGTGCTAATGGGAGACCCTTTCTCTCTTATTTATACTCTCCAAGTATCTTCCTCTAGAAGTATCAACTTTTGTCCACTTAACCACTTTGTCCACTTAGTCACTTTGTCCGTTTAACCACTTTGTCCACTTAGCCACTTATTCAACTTAGCCACTTTGTCCACTTAACTTAACCACTTTCCATAAATAGAAAGTTCTCCACTCCTAGTTGCAACTAACTTTATTATTTAATTAATTTATTTTGCAACCGCTTTGACTTATCCATAAATAGTAAACTCACCACTTCTTGTTGCAACCAATTTATTATTTAAATAATTTCTCTTTGCAACCACTTTGACTACTTTATTATTTAAACAATTTATCTTTACTCACAACTTCTTGTTGCAACTAACTTTCTATAATTAGTCAATTCATAACTTCTTTGCCCTTAACTAACTTTTTGTTGCAACCACTTTATTATTTAGTTTCTTTCTTGGTCAACCACTTTGACTATTCAATCTTCTCATCACAACTACTTTACCATAATTACCAAACTCACAACTTCTTGTTGTAACTAATTTATTTTTAATTATTTTCTTAATGCAACAAGTATACCCATGATTAACTCCTAGTTACCATCAATATGACTAGTACACTTCTTCTAGGATATTTTAGAATAATTGACTTCTTTGACCTTCTAGGGGCTTCTAGATAACTCATGAGGGTTCTCCAACTTCATATAGCCATAAATCTCTAACCGTGAGGAGTTATGAGACATTCCACATATCACCAGAAATAACATGACATATACTATCCATCTAGAATAGTCTTACTTGTAAATTCATTGATCTTCATGCCTTTATACATCAAACAGACTCGGGTCCCTTACCCATGCCTTTGTGCTACCGAAATTCACTATCAGACTTCTCCAAGGGTTGACATCAATCACTAAGGGTTGACATAAGTCTACAATATCAATGTTAAATGGTTGACATTAATGACAACCAACAATCCAGACCAACTGTCCATCAACCTAAGCCAACTGTCTGAAAATCTCCCCCTTTGGCATTGATGGAAACACCAACATTGATGAAAACACTTAGTCATGATAACATTCATGCTTATACTCCTCATCAATGTTTCTATCTCCCCCCCTTTAACATCAATGGAAAAGGGTATCTCCCTTTGGGGATTCTCCCCCTAACTGAACTCTCCTTGGGACTGCTCCCCCTATCTAAATGCCTTTGATCTTTCTCTGTGTTTCTAAGCCTGTGATTGATATCTCTCCCTTCATATGAATAATCTCTCCCCCTTTGACAAAGGGTATCACTCTGATGCAACACTGAAGTCATATCGCTCATTCTTCCCTTGTGACAATCGCTCCCCTTGAAAACATGCCTCTGTGCTCTCTATCCAAGCATTTAACTCTCTATCCTGCATCTGATGAATCTCTTCCCCTGGAATAATACCTCTATTCTTACCTCTCTGTCTGACAACTTCTCTGAATGATATTTCTACTTATCTTTTTGGTTTTGTTTCTCTCTCTTGACTTCTCTGCAAGATGTCGTGTAGAAAAAATATAACTCTTCATGTACCTGCTGACTTTTGGAGTTATTGTCCATTGGTGCTTCCTTGTGTAATCAACTGACATATATGAAAAACATTCAAGAATAAGTATTCAAATATTCCTCTGTAATTATCATTCATTATGATAATGTTCCTTTGTCTCTGAACCATTCTCTGAACCAATCTATGAATCCATGCTCTCATCCATTTTCATATATCTGTCCAAACCTGCTAAGTGTTCTTACGAATCCATCTCTGTCCATACTGTCCAAGACTCTGCTACACAACTGTCCATAATGATGACCCATCTATCACTGTAATATTATGAAGTCTTCACTATTACAACTGATTAATCTATCATACTGTACTTCTGCTAACTGAATGCTTTGAATTTGTCTACTCAAAATCTGCAAGCTGCTCGAAGGATCGTTCTCTGGTCTGTCTCAGCTACCACATAGAATCCCATATCTAATATTCATATTACCTAGGAACCTCTAACTTGTATGGCTCAAAAAAATTCTTTCTCTGATACAGAGTCGTCATCATCTTCATCGGTAGATTCATCATCTCTCTGAAATCTGAATTCTTTCTTTCTGTCTGTGGATTCATCTATCACTACAATACCTGAAAGTACAATATTTTGAACCTGTTCCTTATTTACTTTCCCTCAATTTATTTCATTTCTTTTCCAAACCTTTCTGTATCCGTCATCTTCCATTTTCTTTGGAGATTTGTCTTCATCTCATTTTATTGCCAATATTACGATCTCTGGGACCTGGTTTTTCTTCACCTGTTCTTCCTGTTTTCTTATCCATACTTTCTTATATATGATATCATTGTTCTCTTTCATGAAAGTATCAATCATTCTTCTAAAATCACGAGCTATGTGTCCATAGTTATGAAATTTGTAACATTCAATGTTATGTGGGGCCACATAAGCATTTCTTTCTTGAAAATTTCTTTTATAATCCCTACAATCTGCAACCTTATGTCCAAAGTTAGTACAATAAAAACAATGACCATAAAATAAATTTACATACCTGGGAGTGAATGATCTTCTTTGTGGTGCAGTCCTTCTGAATTTTTTCCTTGACTGATCATGATCATGATTGAAGCTTCTTTGTGGCTTGAACATGGATGGTCTTCTTAAAGATTTATCTTTATTAGTTTTGTTAGATTCTGGTTGGCAATGATTCCTTCCTTTGAGTACTTCTGCATAACTCTTGCTCTTTTCTTCATTCTTCTTTTCTAGCAACCTAGAGTGCTTCTCTTCATTCTCTACTACTGATGTAAATGTTTCTGTCTCTTCAACGTTCTTGTTGAGCTTGATGACTTTGACTCTTAGTGTGACAACTTATTCTTCAAGCTTCTCAACCTCTTCTTCTTTCTTCATTATCTGAGACTTCATGACTTATTCTGTTCTCTTTGCTTCTTCAAGTTGGATTTTCAATGTAATTATTTCTTCTTCGAGTCTTCTCTCTTTTTGACCAAATTCTTTCTCAAGTTGGTTTAAGTCATCGGTTCTTTCCTTGAGATGATCTGTTGGTATCTTTTCTCTCTTTTCTGATTCTTCCTTTTGTGCTACTATGTTGGCTTCCAAACATTGCTTCTGATTCTTGAACATTTATTCAATTTCTTTGGCTTCTTTCAACTGATCCTGTAGACCTGTAATAATATGATGTACTTCTTCCGATATTTGAGGACTTTTCTTTAGCTTAATCAATTCTTCCTTGAGGAGTTGGTTTTCCTTCTTTGCTTTTCTTAATTGAGTAAAATCATAGTTAAATTTTTCCTCAATACCCACTTCACTCTCTTCTTCTTTTGAGTTTGTCTGACATGATGAACATCTTTCTTCTTGTTCTGTACCTACATCTTCTTTGGAATTCTCCAGCTATATAATGGGAGAAAAATAGATATTATGTAGCTTATCCCAAAGTTATTTATCTTATGAACACTGTCCCACTTTGTCCTTTACTGAATTAAGTAATCCTTCTAAGATAAAATCCAATATTATTTTGTTGTTCCTTTCCAATTCCTTCTTGGATGTAGTTTTTGGTTTCTTTGTAGCATTGTATCATGTAACAACTGAGTGCCAAACATCATACCCCTATGCCTGTAAAAACGTTTTCATTCTGTTGCTCCACTTCTCATACTTCAGACCATTCTGACCATCGAACAATGGTATTCCATTTCTACACAAACTATTGCTGTCCATGATCTTGCTTCCAGTGGTTAAGTTGTTTTCTTTAAGGACCTACTCTGATACTAATTGTTGGATTACTGAGAGGGGGGGGGGGGTGAATCAGTAATGAGAAATTATACCAATTATTAATCCATTAAACCACAATGTATATTCTTTTACTTATTCAACCATGTTCATATGTTCATCATCAATATCTTTCTGTATCATAAGCATTAACATTCATCAATTCATAATAAACAATAACAAACACATCCAAACAATGCACAATACACCAATATTTACGTGGAAACCCAATGCGGGAGAAAACCACATAATGATTTTCTTATATGCCAAGAATTACATTCAAGGAAGCACCAACTTCCAATTCTCCAACTACAACTAGAAGGAAGCTCTGACCCCCTAGTTTCTCAGGATACAACCTGAGGGAAGCGCCAACTCCCCAATTCTATGGCTACAACCAGAAGGAGGCTACAACCCCCTATGTTCTCCATCTACAACCGAAATGTGGCCACAATCACCTATCCTTGCCCCATCCAACCGCCCTGAAATATAAGTAGAATGATGGAACCGTTGTCACACTGTCACTGTGAGATATACTATTGTAAACCTATACCAATTTGTGCCACTGGAATGTAATCAACCTGTGCCATTGTCCTATAACCAACCTGTACCCATGCCTTGCATGTACCAACAAAACTAAATACACCAACAACATGTACCAATACTCTCCTCAATATATCATATCTGATAGCATAGATCTCATACCCAAAATCACAAGAATATCACTCAAACCATGTTCCAACAATGCACATCAATCATTTACATCAACCATGTACATCAACACTATACAAATATAACCAACAACATGTACCAATCAAGTATAAAAAACAAACCAAACTATGCTTCAACAAGATGTATCAAGATCACCATGTACTTCAAGTATGTATCTCATCCATGTACCTAATCATATACTTCTACCATATACCAATAAAATACACCAAGATAACCAACAAGATACCTTTATCAATGCACCACACTCTCCATAAATCAAATACGATAAATTCTCACATCAACCATATGTCACAACCTCATGTTATACAACCTCTATCTATACCAATAACTTCAACAAGATACCTCAACCAAAATCCCTCAAACATGAACCAATACTAAACTTCAGTAGATCTGCCTTAGATCAACTCTACAACAAGACCTAAAATTCCAAGAGGGAATCCAATAGATTTACAAGGAAAACCCTCAGACAGATTCATAGACTCAACAATACACATATGAAAATCATACATTTTTCTTCTTCTAGGGTTCTGCTGCCACGATTTTGTTGCTGCAAATATGTTGCTGCAGTTTTTCTATCGCGATTTTGCTGCGAAACTTTTCTTGCCACGATTTTTCTGCAGCACTTTTTCTGCCGCACTTTTCCTGTCGCGATTTTTCTGCTGCACTTTGTCTGCCGCACTTTTCCTACCGCACTTTTTCTGTTGCACTTTTCCTGCCTCAATTTTTTTGCCGCACTATTCTTGCCACGATTTTTCTGTCGCACTTTTTTTGTATCAATAATATCTATAGATTCAACACTACACATATGAAAACCATACCTTTTTCTTCTTGTAACATTATGCTGCAGTGGTTTTGCTGCCACGATTTGTCTGCTGCACTTTTTCTTCCGCTATTTTTCGGCCGCAATTTTCTTGCCATGATTTTTTTGCCACACTTTTCTTGCCGCACTTTGTCTGCCATACTTTTCCTACCACGATTTTTCTGCCGCACTTTTTCTGCTGCACTTTTTCTGCCGTGATTTTTTTGCCGCACTTTTCCTGCCACGATTTTTCTGCCACACTTTTCCTGCCTCGATTTTCCTACCACACTTTTTCTGTTGCACTTTTCCTGCCGTGATTTTTTTGCCGCACTTTTTCTATGTCAATAATACCTTCCCAAATAACCTTTCACAAAATAGATATTCAATAGGTGTTAATGGGAGATCCTTTCTCTCTTATTTATACTCTCCAAGTAGCTTCCTCTAGAAGTATCAACTTTTGTCCACTTAACCACTTTTTCCACTTAGCCACTTTTTCAACTTAACCACTTTGTCCACTTAACTTAACCACTTTCAATGAATAGTAAGTTCTTCATTCCTAGTTGCAACTAACTTTATTATTTAATTAATTTATTTTGCAACCACTTTGACTTATCCATAAATAGTAAACTCACCACATCTTGTTTTTTTTTTAACAAAAATTGATTTTTTTTTTTATATATAAAAAGCCACGACCGAAGTCGCAGAGTACAAAAAGGGGTGCTGGTAAAGGGAACCAGCTACAAGGATTTATGATATCTTACTACAAGGAAGTGTCAAAAAATTCTACTACTGGAAGCTAGAATAACAAGCTATTCTAGATATAGCTAACACCCGAAGTTTACTAGACATAGCCATTTTTACAAATTTTTTGAAGATCTTTCTGCAAATCTTACTGAATCTTCTCCTTGGGGCCTCATTCTTCTTCTGGTGGCATTTCCAGGGTGATGTTTAGGTCTGGCAGGACTGAGTCGAATCTTCTCCCACACTCCTCACTTTGGCTTTGCTCTACGGAATTATGAGCTCTGGTTCCATGCAATTCTTCAATTCTTTCGCCTTGTCTTCTTAGGAAATCGACCTCATCTTGGAGCTGGTTGATCAGGGATCGATGCTTTGATAGGGTTTCCATCGTGAAGATTAAAGTGGAGTTGTGGGAATCCAACCTCAGGGCCAGTTGCTGGGTGGTGAAGAAATTGTCTTCCACCATCTCCTCCTTTTGGTTTTCCTGTCCTGGACGTTGATCCATTATAGCGGTTCCTTTGGTTGTTGAATCTTTCCTGAGCTTGCTGGTGAGGTATCTGTCTGCGCTGCCAATGCTGCTACTTAGGTATGTGTCTTGAGTGTATCGCTGGCCTCTAGAAGTTTTGTTAATGTCCGCTCCTCTCCGTGCTGAATTAATGCTTAGACTACCCAATTCAAGTTGGATGTTATTCCTTTTTCCACATTTAAATTCTCCTCTATGGCGATCCTTGTTATGTCCTCTGGGCGAGCCGATGTTGTCATAGAGCTCTGGATCCTTGTCACTTACCTCTTCCTTTTCTATGCCATCATAACTGCTGTAGCTTCTCTCTAAATTCTGTCTTGTATTTCTGGGGCGTATCCCTTCTCCAAACAGACTCTTTACTTCCAAAAACTTCATGTGGAGGCAAAGACAATGTACCAGGCTCTGCTAGTCCTGGATTCCCCTTATGGCTGCCATCCTTGAACGTGCGAGAGTGTGGAAATGACTCTCAAGAGGGGAGGTGGCATCATCTACCAACATATGCATGTTGTGGAGCCTTGCTTCAATCTCTTCACTGTTCGCTATCTTGTGCGATATTAATGGAGGGGTGAGGGGAAAGGAGGAAGTGCGGGGTGGGAGTGACCTCAGATGCAGGGTTCCACGGGGAGTGAACATATTTCGGCACATGAGATCCATGATCAAAAGCTGTGACATACCATTTCTCACGATCCAGATGATGACTAAGTACGTTGATCCCCCAGGCATGATGGGGGGTCGTCCTGAAATGATTTTGCACTGGAGAGCCACGTGGAGGAGGTTGCCAGGTGGAGTGCAGACCCAAGTGTGATGGAGAATTAGAGAGGCATTAGGGAGGTGCTAGGAACTCGGTCCTTCCCAAAAATTCCAAGTGACCGGTGCATCTTCCTATGGCTCTATTAGCCTGCTCATCTGCGCTCCCGTTGTTTGATCGTCGAACATATTAGAAGGTGGGGAGCATAGAAGCAAGTGTGTCTCTGGTTGTATCGATGATTATTTTCAGAA
>JASDQU010030234.1:10252-22315 GCA_032191745.1 Picea mariana | reverse complement strand
GAGCTTCTCGGCCCCACTCTTCTTCAGAGATGACTATTTGTAAGGTTGGAGTCTCAAGAAAACCAAATCCCCAACCTCAAAGCTGCGCTCTATCCTGTGCCTGTCCGCACTCATCTTCTGTCGATTTTGTGCCGTCTGCAGGTTCTTTCAACAACCTAAGAATCTCCTGACTCTCTATGATCCAATCCTTGGTCTTGGGAACTCTGCTCTCCCCGAAAACCAAGTCTACCAAGGTGGGAGCATCATATCCGTACAATGCTCGGAAGGGTGTCATACCAATGGACATGTGGAAAGTGGTGTTGTAGCAATGCTCTCCTAAGTGAAGCCACTTTATCCATGTTCTCTGCTGTCCACCTACATAGTTCCCCAAATATCCTTCGACCCACTTGTTGACGATCTCGGTCTGCCCATCTGTCTGAGGGTGATAGCTGGTGCTGGGTGTTAGCTCTATCCCCACCAACCGAAACAACTCTCTCCAAAATGTCCCCATGAACCGACTGTCCCCGTTACTGACGATGTTCCTCGACAATCCATGAAGTCTAAAGACCTCTCTGAAGAATAGCTCGACTACCTGAACTGCGCTGTACTCTGTCGGTTTGGCATAGAATTGAGCAAACTTGGTCAATCTGTCAACCACTACATAGATACAGTCCTTACCCTGGGCCTTAGGTAGGCCTGTGGTGAAGTCCATTGATATATTCTCCCATTTCTGCTCAGGAATGGGGAGTAGCTCAAGTAGCCCTGTTGGGAGAGCATGCTCTGACTTGTTATGCTGGCAAGTAACACACTCACTGACTTGTCTCATAACATCCTGTTTGAGGCCCTTCCATGAGAACCTCTCTCTGATCTATCTCTAGGTTTTGAAAAACCCCTGATGGCTTGCTAGCGGTGAATCATGAACTACTGTGAGGATCTTCTTCTCGAGCCTCGAATCTGGCACCAAGTAGACTCTGTCCTTGTAAAATATGACGTTGTCAATGACCCTTTACCTGTCATCTTGTATCTGCCCATCCATAACCTCACAAGCGATTTGGTTCTTGGAAAATTCCACTAACAAGTGGGATTTCCAATCTGCTGAAATCTTCATCAAAGAACATGCTGTAGGTCTCCTGGATAGTGCATCTACCACAATGTTCTTCTTCCCTTTGACATACTCTATGTCGAAGTCGAATGCCTGTACCTTCGTCACCCATTTCTGCTGGCGCTCATTGTGGTCCCTCTGCTCAAGGAAATACTTCAAGCTGTTGTGATCTGTCTTGACCACGGATTTGTTGCCCACCAAATATTGCCTGTATTTGGTCAAGGCATGCATGATTGCTAGCATTTCTTTGTCATAGATGGAGTACAACCTCTCAGGCTGTCTGAGCTTCCTACACTCGAATACAATGGGGTGTCCTCCCTGCATCAAAACTGCCTTGATACCCTCGCCAAATGCGTCACACTCTAGTACGAATGGCAAGGTGAAATCTGGTAATGCCAACACTGGACAAGTGTCCATGACTTCCTTCATGTGATCAAAGGATTTCTGTGACTCCTCGGTCTAGATGAAAGCCCCATGCTTGGTAAGATCCGTCATCGGTGCTCCAAGTTGAGAAAAACCTCGAACGAACCGCCTGTAATAGCTGCACAGCCCGAAGAAACTCCTCAACTCTGTCACGTTCCTGGGCGTTGGCCAATCCAGAATGGCCCTGATCTTTTCCTGGTGCACCTGTACCCCCTGTGCACTGATGATGTGGCCCAAGTAAAGTAGCTTTGTCATATTGAACTCACACTTAGACTCTTTGGCATATAATGACTGTGCCTCCATGATGCTCAATACCTAATCCAAGTGCCTCATGTACTCCTGCCATGTCTTGCTGTAGACCAAGATGTCGTCAAAGAAAACCAGGACTGATTTCCTCAATTGATCTCTGAATATGTGGTTCATGCAAGACTAGAATGTGGCAGTTGCATTGGTTAGCCCAAATGGCATAACCAGGAACTCAAAATGCCGTCTTCTCTATGTCCTGCTCTTGGATGCTGATCTGATGATACCCAAAGCGTAGATCAATCTTTGAGAAGAAAACTGCCCCATGCAGTTCATCCATTAATTCGTCAATGCACGGGATATGATATCGGTTCTTGATGGTCTTCTTGTTCAAGGCCCGATAATCAATGCACATCCTCACGGTGCCATCCTTCTTCAGAACTAAAACAACTGAAGAGGCAAATGGACTGCTGCTTGGTCTGATGTGTCCCATCGCTAGCAATTCTTTGATTGCCTTCTCTATCTCATCCTTGAATCTCCTAGGATGACGATAGGGGGGTCTGATCATAGGTTTGGCCCCCTCCTCCAATTCAATGGTGTGCTCAAACCCCCTGTTAGGTGCTCTCCCTGGCGGAATCGACACAAAAACTTGCTGATGTTGNAAAACAACTGAAGAGGCAAATGGACTGCTGCTCGGTCTGATGTGTCCCATCGCTAACAATTCTTTGATTGCCTTCTCTATCTCATCCTTGAATCTCCTAGGAAGACGATAGGGGGGTCTGATCATAGGTTTGGCCCCCTCCTCCAACTCAATGGTGTGCTCAAACCCCCTGTTAGGTGGTCTCCCTGGCGGAATCGACACAAAAACTTGCCGATGTCGTCCCAACAATTTCTTGACACTGTTGTCGGCCCTCTGAATCCTTTAGCGTAGTGATCAAGCACTCTACGACATATTCTACCTCCCCATGTCTGAAGATCCTCTCCATCCTCCTGGCTGAAACTGTCCTGGGTGCTCCTTTCGACATACCTCTCAAAACAACCTTTTTCCCGTCACGGTCATTGAACCCCATCTCCAAGGTTTGGTAATTGGTGGTGATTTTTCCCAAGGTGATCATCCACTGAACTCCCAACACCACATCTATGTCAGATAGGTCAACTACATAAAATGTGTCTCTCACTGTGTAGTCGCCTAACTTTATCTCCAAGTCTAGAAATTTATCTAGACATTCCACTATGTGGCCATCTGCTACTGCAACATCAAACCCCTCAAACTCCTCTGTCTGAAGTGTCTGTCTCGATACTAGTGAAGCGTCAATGAAGTTGTGGGTGGCCCCACCATCTCTCAGGGCAATTGCTCGTTGCCCCTGAATAGTCCCTCTGATTTGGAGGGTATCATACCTGGGAAAACCAGAAAGGGTCGCTATGACTCCTCCCTTTGCTGGTTTTCGTCTGTTAGCCTGCTTAGGCGGTTGTGGAACTATCGGAGGATGTGCTCCTGCCGGTGTCGGTGGCCTACGTGGAGGCTGCTCCTCTGCCTCACTGTCCACACTGTTTGCGACAACCTCAATATAATGAATCTCTCCCTTGCCCATGCACCTGTGGCTTGGGACCCAAGGGTCTCTGCAGTTGAAGCAAAGCTTCTTCCTCATAAGCTCTCGCCTCGTCTCATCATCCAACTTCTCCTTGCCCTTCCATTCTCTTTGGAATGGCTTCCTGTCTCGATCCTTCTGGGGTACGAAGGGTTTAGTCTTTGGCACTGAGTCTGCCAAATCTTGAGTGCGTAGGATGACATCCTGTAAGGTGGGTGACCTATATGCCTTCACCCATACTCTCAAAGGCTTTGTGAGTCCCTATGTGAATAACTTGATTAGCTTGGGCTCTGATATATCGGTCACTGCCACGACTACCCTCTGAAACTCCGTGATGAACGCTTCTGTTGTGCCAGTTTGTTTCAACCGGGCTAGATCCCTGAAGTGGATCTCGGGATCCCTCCTGTCAAACTTGTCCATGAGTCTCTTTGTGAACTCCCTATAGGAGTTGATGCGACTGTGACCCAATGTTACCAATCCATGGTGCCACCACTCGTGTGCCTCACCCTCCAAGTGTAAGGTAGCGAAACTGATGGCCTCTGTCTCTGTCATCTGGTTGAGCTTGTAGTATGTGTCTAGCTTCTGTACCCAAGCTCTGGTAGTGCATTTGGATGATCCGTCGAAAGAAGGTATGGTGAGTTTACCAACTTTCTGGATGAAATCAATATTATACCCTTGCTGCTGCTGCGGTTCTCCTCTCTGTGGTTCTCTAGGGCAGTTCCTGAGTCTGAGCCCACAATACTCGACTAGGGTCATGTCCTGCTGGAAGTCACGACCCAATGCGACATACTCCCTCCTATACTCTGCGATGTCCTTTGCATGAGTGGGCGGCCTCTGTGCTATTGGTAGCTATGCTGATGCTGGGGGTGCTCTCTGGAAACTGGGAAACAAAGGGCTGTATGCGCGAGTAGGAGATTGGGGTCTATTGCCTACCCACGAGTTTCCCTGTGCTGCATGTGGGGCTTGTGTGCCTGGGGTGCCCACTATAGCCAATCTATTAGCCACCTGTGCCAAGGACTGAGTCATGGCTTGCTGATTAGCTACTATATCGCTGATAACCTTCATGAAGGTTGCCTCTGGCTCCATGGGGGCCTTACTGCTGCCCTCTGGTCGCTCATATTTGTCTCCTAGCATCCTTTCTGCCTCACGCTCAGCCTCACGCTCTGCCCTTATCTCAGCTTCCCTCTGCGCCTCTTCCTCTTCCTCTGAGCTAGGATGGAAAAGAGGAAAGTCAGGCCTCGACCTTCTTTCCTTGCGCCTGTCGTAAGAGACATATTCGTCCCCTTCGTGCTCGCAGCCATCTGGGTCTTCTGTTGCACTCATCGTCTTTAGTCACAGGCTGGCAGGACTAAAGCTCTGATACCACTATAATGTTCCTGACTTGGCTAGTCTAGGAAAAGTTGTTAATGTGTGTAGGATTAGTTGTTTACAGTAGACAAATGAGCATTCAAATAATAATAATGGTGACAAAAGACGGCAAAATTATATTATGAAATCTCTTAGGAGTACAAATGTCGAATACGGTTGTATACAATGAATCGCTCGACTAGATCGAGGACAAAAGGGATCTTAGCTGGAATACAAAAGCAACTAAATGATGCACCTCTCCCTCTCGGGGAAAACGCGCCCTAGTGATTCCACCGTCGGAACTGAACGAGGAACCAGGCAAAAGATGCGCCTTGCCTTCTTCTCGAAATGGGTCGGGGTGGAATCTTTGAACTCTCCCTGTATGGGGCGAGTCGATCCACTAATCCTCCTCCGAAACTGCGCCCTCACCTTGAATAAGCGCGCCTTTGCTGTGGGACCCTGCGTAACTGCTATTGAAGAATGATGGAAGACTTGCGTGATCTCCCCGGTGACTAGGGTGTGTCTCTCAACACCGAAATCAGCCAACTGGTGTCTTCCTCCTGGAATCCACTAAACTATCTCTCCTGAGATGCGCTTTACTTCTTACTGACAAGTCACAATCTGCATAATCCCGAATTAGGTCGCTGACCCTCCTCTTATAGATTTCCTAAACCCTAATTCACTGTTGAAACCCTAATTCACTGTTGACCTCTAATTTTAGCTTGTCTGTTCTATTTTTAGCTCATAATGACTTAAACACGCTTTTAACCCTTTTTAGCTCAATGTCACTTTCCAAACATAACACCTTTGACTGAGTGACCTCTAGTAACCCTGTTTACCCCTTTTCGGGCCCTGGCTATAGTCTAACGGGGCGGTTTAGACTATTAAGCCTCCTCTCTGGAGCTCCTATTTGGAAAGGGACATTACATCATCGGACTTTATATGGAGAAAATATAATTTCATATCCCATTCAAAATTCAGCAGACTTAACAGTTGTCAGTATTTTAGGATTGGCAGGATTATAGCGTTTCCACTGGATTGCATTATCGTGAATTTGCATGGGATGAATGGTTATTGTTGGGATTTTATCATTATTATTTTTATTTTTATAATTTTAGAGACGGGGACCCATATGCTTGGGACCTCGATGTCCCCCTGCCCCCCCTGAATTTCCCTAAAATTTGGGGGGTGCTCCCACATGTCCCCCATGTGTGTCTGCCCGCTCCCGCGCTCCCCCGTCCTGGAAACTTGGTGGAACATTGGAAAAAAGTCTCTTCAGTTTTTGTCAGAACCAGTAATTCAGGGGCTGTACCTCAGTTGGTAATGCATAAAATCTTAATGTTTAATTTTTGACATTTTCTTTGTAATAACTGCAGGATTATAGCTTCATAAGAATGGTATATATGGTATTTTTGTGAGTTCTACTTTTTAAAGATTTTACTCACACATTTTCTGGCTTATGTTTTGTGAACTTTGTTAAAATTTTCTTCAATCTGTTATGTTTTATTAGAAGTTTTCTAAAATCATTTCATTTTTTCAGATACTTGCAATGGTTGATAGAGGATCAAGGATCAGAGGATGTTCGGTTCCATACGTTGTATGCTCTTTTGCTTGCAAAAGCAGCCATTGATGGCACTGAAAGTATCTCCGAGGGTGTAACTTCACATGAAGAGGCTGCTGAGATTACTGCAGGCTGTGTATTGAATGGCGAAAATAAGTTTTCAAAAGATCGTGGCCATATAGATGAAGAGGTCCAAGAAACAGATGAGCAGAATGCCAAGCAATTGATCTGTAGGTCTATCAGAGAGAGGCTGCAATCCTTTTTACTATCTTCAGACAAATATGATGCGGAAGCAGTTCTTGAACTTATAAGAGCCTCAGAACTCTGGCCAGAACAGGTTTGATATTTTTCATAAACTTCTTAATGCACAAGGCTATCTGTGCTCCTCTACAACAACGTGACAACAAAATAGCCTAGAGTGCCAACTTTAATGGCAAAGATTCTGCATGGCTTTGTCATTGAAACACAGCTTTTTATATAATTTTTGAAAATGTCTTATTCTTGGTAACTGAGATTTCAAATTCTTTCTGGGGTGAAATGATGCAGCTTTATCCTATCTTTTTGAGCTGGAAAAATAGATTCTCTTTTTACCCATTTTGATAACCTTTTTGAACCCCCTTGATTTGAAGAAATTCAAGGTACTATGCAGCTGCCAAAACAGGTCTGTCCTTGACCTGAAATTTGGCTCTAAGTTTCAATCTCCAAGACTGTCCTTTGCTGCTGTTTTAGGACAGCAAACAGTCAAGTAACTTTCTGCTGATAATTTTTATAGTTAAGTGCTCTTTTGAGGTGCCCTTGCAAGTGTTTTCATACCCAATGTTAGCACATGCAATATACTCAAAACAATTAACACTCCTCTTGATCTGTACAACTCTAACAAGCTGATCTATACTAAGCATGCATGAAATGAACACAAGTATTTTTGGTCAACATGACCTTGGATAAAACACCCCGGGGAAAAACCAGTTTGGAATGAAAGTATATATAATGATGATCTCAAGTAGTGAATACAACAAGTAAGCTAATACAATGGAACCTGATACAATAACAATTCCTCACGAGAAGCTTTGGAGTTCCAAGAATAGAAATGCGCCCAAGCTTAGTGCTCCCTCTTCCCTTGTTGCTCTATCCACTGAAGTGATGCGACCTCCTTCCTCCTTGGTCCAATGAAGAATCCTTTCCACACAAACAACTTGTTGTCTATCTCCTCCAACATGAGCCAAACAGATCTGAGATAACACAAGTCCTTCTAGTTCCTGCTAGTGATGCGCCCTCCTCCACAAGTGCGCCGTCCTCCAAGCAATAACCAACATCAACAAATAATAAGGGCTTAAGCCTCCATGAGCCCTCCATGGATGGAGACACCCAAGCTTCCCTCTCTCAATGCTTCCATTCCCATCCTCTTGCCCTTCTCCCAACTCTCTTCATGAACATACAAGTGAATGAGCCTCCAAATGCCCTATGCCCCTTCTTAAGGAATCATAAGGAAACCTAAAAAGTGGATGGATAAGATCATCCCAAGCCATCCCTAATCAAAGGTTGAGATCTATCCAAAAGAATCTCAACTCAAAACCCAGTTTGGGTTAAGTTTCCATAGTTCACTTTATGTCCTCTAATTCACCCACAAAGTGAATTAATAGTCACTTTTGCCCCAAGTGACAAATTTTACCCTTTTGACTTAGGAAAATGTCAAAGTGAAATTAGACATAAAGTATAAGGCACAATGGGTCAAATATTTCCCTCTTGTGGTTAGACACCCACAACCACAAGGGGACCACTTTCCAAGGTACCCAAATCTCAACATGATTTACTTAGAAGAACCCAAGACCGACACCTATCCACAACCGCTTATTAGTTTTGAATTTTACTATTTTCCAATTTAATTTTTAAAATATTTAAATATATTTTACCTTGATTTACTTAGGTGAACCCAAGACTAGCACTTATCCGCAACTGCTTATTAGTTTTGTATTTTACTATTTTCTAATTTATTTTTGAAAATGTTTATCTATATATATATATATATATAATGTTAGAGTTAGGGAAGAATTATGACACATAATCATTAAGGCAAAACCCAATCACACATGATATGAATGGGTACCATTGTACCCTGATATTCAATGTAATACAATAACACAAAATAGCAAGGCACACAGTGCAGCAAAGGAGAAGAAACTCTTCAGAAGGAAAACTAAGCCAGAAATAAAGACCAAAACATATTCATATCCTTTATTTCTCCAGCAATAGCTTTATAGAGATTTACGAAGAATCAATCTGATGTTTATTTGATATAGTCAACTTTAACTATACAGCTACTAATTAAAGAAAAAATGCATGGAGTTCAAGACTCGTTGTGCATTTATGTACTACTAACTATTATTCTGCTTTAGTAAAGTTCGCCCTATGTGGCATACCAGTTCCTCCCTATTTTAGCAAAAAGTGCCCCCGCTTTCTCAATGAGATGGGGAAATGTGCTCTGAAAAGCAGTGTTGGAAAACCATTTGGGCTGAATGGGATTTTGCCCTTGGTATCCAATGAGATAATAAGTATGCTGCTGCCGACAAGTGTAATGGCTGCCCATGTCTAGTAGGCTATCAGCCTCAAAAGGCGGTTGAGTATCGTGAATATTATTGACTGGGCGCAGGACACCTGAGCTTCATCTTCCGAAAGATGTGGCTCATACAGCTTCAGATGATGGACAGTAATAACATTATGAATACCCGATTGAAAAGGCTAAAGAGGATGGGCTTGGAGCATGAGGGCCTCCTGTATGTATAAGGCTAAACACGGCTGATCCGGATACCTGAAGAATCTTGTGAGGGTCTGAGTCCCCCTGAATAAGCAATGAAACTGCCTTTGATCTGATAATAAACGGGGCACCGAAGATGAAGTGCTCCTCAAGTACCGCTTGGTCAAGGGTGGCAAGGCATACCTCATCAAAGCACATCAAGAGAGAGCATAACTCCTCTACCAGCGAAACAAGGGCAGACAAGCAGGAAACAAGCCACCTTTGTCAGCAATGGAATGGTGGATATACAGAGGCAGATGGAGGCCTTATGTGTCCATCTCCATAACGGTCCAATTTTTGGGGACCAAAAGCCTTCCAATGGGGAGGTGCGATCTGAATTGGATATTTGACAAACGTTTGTAAATTTAGTAAATAAACATGTTTTGTTTCATTTCATTTTATTTTTGTCTTTTTGGAAAAAAATGGATGTGGTAATGAACCATTATGATGGTGTTAATTTTTAAACCCAGCATGCAGAATTTTAATGCCAATAAATTGTCATTCAGATTTAACTTCTAAGTCTGAAAATTTATGCGGGAAATTACAGTTGAGTCTCTAACCAGTTTGCACAATGGAAAATAACATGAAACCAAGCACACATAAAAATAGACACCAGAATGCCTTGCGACCCTTGACCAAGCGGTACTTGAGGAGCACTTCATCTTCGGTGCCCCATTTATTATGAGATCAGGGGCAGTTTCATTGCTTATTCAGGGGGACTTAGACCCTCACAAGCTTCTTCAGGTATCTGGATCAGCAGTGTTTAGCCTTATACATACAGGAGGCCCTCATGCTCCAAGCCCATCCTCTTTAGCCTTTTCAATCGGGTATTCATAATGTTATTACTGTCCATCTTCTGAAGCTGTATGAGCCACATCTTTCGGATGATGAAGCTCAGGTGTCCCTCGCCCAGCCAATAATATTCACGATACTCAACCACCTTTTGAGGCCGATAGCCTACTAGACATGGGCAGCCATTACACTTGTCAGCAGCATCATACTTATTATCTCATTGGATGCCAAGGGCAACTTCCCATTCAGCCCAAATGGTTTTCGAACACTGCTTTTCAGAGCACATTGAGATCAGATTTCACTTCATCATGGATTGTGTGCAGAAAGGTACAATGAAGCTACAGTATGTGCCTACAAGTGAACAAGTGGTAGATATTCTCACGAAGGCCTTGATGAAACACAAGTTTGTCTTCTTTAGGGATCAATTGGGGGTGGTGCAGAACACCTTCCTCGCGAAGAGGGAGTGTTGTATTTATAGCTTGGAATGTGTCTCAGTCTGGGCAATTGCAACTCGCCACACACAAAATCTGGCATCTAGTTCATACAGAACTAGTAACCTCGCTAGCTCACACAGAATGTGGGATCTAGTTCACACGAAACTAGTAACTCGCCAGCTCACACATAATCTGGCATCTAGTTCAGAAATAACTAGTATCTTGCCAACGCTCACACAATCTGGCATCTAGTTCATAAAGAACTAGTAACTCGCCAGATCACACAGAATCTGCCATCTAGTTCATACAGAACTAGTAACATGTGTACCAAACTATTTCACTGTAGTAACAATATCTCAGCGTACCAGACTATTTCACTGGAGTAGCAATATCTCAATGTACCAGACTATTTCACTGGAGTAGTTATGTGTACCAGAGTATTTCACTAGAGTAGCAATATCTTAGCGTACCAGACTATTTCATTGGAGTAGCAATATACCAGACTATTTCACTGGCGTACTTGCGTACCAGACTATTTCACTGGAGTAGCAGACGTCCAACACACTAGGTTGGCCCTCTAGCTATCCCGGAGGCACGCCCTCCTTGAAGGATCTGTGTGAAGCCTCCAGCCACACAAACCGGTTGGGCCTCCTCAACTAGGAAAACACGCTTTCCCCGAAGGATTTGCATACACATCATCCTGAAAAGTGCCACAGTTAGTGCTCATGCATGACAACCATGCTGCTATCTGGAGTCTTATGTGTAACACATCATACCCTATCCCAAGGGTATGTCCTTCCGGGCCACATCAAGCTTGTCCCTGAAGTACCCCAACTTCACCCTTGACAAAGGCTTGGTCAACACATCTGCTATTTGCTCATTTGTAGCGACATACTGGAGCTTCATTGCTCCCTTCTGCACCTTATCTCTGATATAATGGTACCTAATCTCGATATGCTTGGACTTGTCATGAAACACTAGGTTCTCCAACAACTTCACACAACTCTGGTTGTCGCACCAGATACAAGTCGCCTCTAACTTGAGATCAAACAATCATGCAAGAAGCTTTTGAAGCCAAACTGCTTCACTGCTAGCTGAACACACCACTATATACTCTACCTCAGCCGTACTGAGTGCCGCACTAGTATGCTTCTTGCTAAACCTTGACATCATAGTTGATCCCAATACTGAAGCAACATCCAGATGTACTCTTCCAGTCTGTGACACTACTAGCCCAATCTGAATCATTATAGCCTTGCAGGATTATCTCACAATTTGAAACATATTTGAGTCCAATTGTACCTTTCAAGTACCTCATCACATGTTTTGCTGTAATCAAGTGAACATGTCTCGACCCAACCATATACTGACTCAATGTGTTCACCTCAAAACATATATCTAGCCTTGTGTTTGTTAACGAACTAATCATCTGTCTATCCATGGTGGCATCCATTGTCTCTTCAGATTCATCAGCATCAGTGTAGGCAACCAATCCCAGGTTCATCAAAATAATTGTCTGACATATCCTGCCCTGGGTGCTTGCTTAAGCCTGTACAAAGATTTCTTCAATCTGCAAACATGAGACTCCTTCTCATGTATCTTGTGGCTTCTCTATGTACACTTCTTCTGGCTACTGGAGCAAGTGTCTTGTCATAATCTTCTCCCTCTTGCTGGGAGAATCTTCTGCCCACAAATCAAGCTTTGTACATCTCTATACTGTTATCTGCAACATGCTTGATCTTGTAGATCAACTTGGAAGTCACCACTGACATCCCTTCTGGTCTCAGAACCAAGGCATAAAT
>JASDQU010030233.1:11665-22410 GCA_032191745.1 Picea mariana | reverse complement strand
TGATTGATACAAATTCCCCAACTTATCCCATACCCCGAAGGCTTACCAAGGTTCTTGTCTTGGGTACGCCCTCTTATAAATAAAGCATGTGTGTTGTGACCATCCATGCTTTTTTGCCTCATCTCTTCAGATAATAAGGATGCAACTACATCCTCATACTTCAACGTAGATTGAGTGGTACTACCTATTGCTAAAACCATATTATCCCAAGAGTCTAGCAAAGAACATAACAACGTGATACACTTATCTTACTCTGCAATCGTAATATTATCAGAGCCAAGTTGACTTACCAGAGTATTGAAGGCATTTAGATGTTCTGTCACAAAATCTCCATCTTCCATCCTAAGATGATACAACTTCTTTCAAAGAAACAACTTGTTTACCATGGACTTTGATTGATACAAATTCCCCAACTTATCCCATAGTTCCTTGGCTGTAGATTCTCCTGAGACATTCAACAACACCGAATCTTCCATGCATAGTCTAATATTACTCCTTTCTCTCTTGTCCAACTTCTCCCAATATTCCTTCAACATACCAGTAGGTGGTGTACTAGTAGGTTGTGTACCAGTCATCTGTGTGCCAGTAGGTTGCGTACTAGTTGGCTGTGTACTAGGGTCCACAATGATCCATTGTTCTTTGTCTACAAGAAGGTCCTCCATATTCAACTTCCATAGCTCGAAGTTTTTACCATTGAAATTCTCTATCTCGATTCTAGAAGAACTCACCATTCCTCTTTCTACACTCAAATCACCACTGCAAAATCTCCCACTAAACCCAAGTTTATCACAGACCCAAGATAAACTTGATCTATCTCCTAGGAATACATCACCACCATCATATTTTTCAAATGGAGTCCCTCAACAAAAAAGGAGTCCCGATATCTATCTTGATACCCTCAACAAAAAAGGAGTCCCTCTGAAGCCAAAAATGAGCTATGATACCACATGTAAGTTTTAAACCTATGAAGTAAAGCAATGCATATGGATTCTTAAGCAAAACAAAATTTAATCAATGGCTCATTCACATAGTACACAAAGATTTATACCAGAAACCCTCAACCAGGAAAACCTTTTTTATATTCATTATATCAAATTTCACCATTCACTATACAATATATACAATGTTTTTAGGTATTCCATAGATACCAAAACCCTAATCCCTAAAATTGGGATTATTTTTAGTAAACCGCTAAAAATAGCAAAAACCACACACAAAAAAAAAGTTTGGGGCATTGCCCCGAACGCTGCAAGTAACCAGGGGGGGCATACCTGCCCCTCTGGGACCCCCCTAGGAAAGTGACTAACACACATGACACTAAAATACCACTACTACGAGGGATCTTCAGACGCAGTTGTCTTATCTGACGCACCCACACACACACATGCAAAGAATATAACAGATACCCAACAATAAAATGGATTTGCAGATCTGGTACAATATAGCTAAGAGCTAGTAGAAAAATGAGGATAACCCTCAAGAAAGATCAATAAGAGAATATACAAGCCTCCAAGGGCCATATGGGTGTCAAATATGAATGGCAACTAAGATCTCCACTCAATGCTGGATCAAACCCTCAAACTGGAGGACGTGCACCCTATTGGAAAGATGAATACCCCCAATAATTCGGCCTTACTGCTAGAGGCCTCCAAACACTCTAAAAATGGCTGGAAGAGTAGATTGGGCCAATACCAAACCCTTGGTGAAGTCTCAAGCTGAACGATGAAGTTATGGCCATCCAAATGAGAAAACCCCTAATTGGCTTGCACCCTCCTAGATGACTGAAGACCCAATAATCCATCCTCTATCCCAGAGACCTCCATATGCTCTCAAAATACATGGAACTGTAGATTGGGTCAGGGGAAAACCCATAACAAAGTCTCGAGCTAAACAATGAAGAAATGACCCTCCAAAATATAGGATCCTCACTTTGTGGTGCGCCCTCCTCTCTCTGAACCTGTGCTGAGCTCCAATAAATAATCTGACAGAGAAACCTCCTCTAGAAAGGCTAGGAAAGGTGCCCTAGGCCCTAAAAATAATACAAAGAAGAATTTTTCATTAGAATCCTTCTCCTCTGCCTAGATCAAGCTAATGTCCTCAAGGTGGTGTGTCGTCCTGCTGGAAATCCCCTGAAGTTGCGCCCAGGATCTCTCTGAACCTGTAACTGATGTAGAAACCCTCTGAAGCTGAGTATATATGATGTAGAATGGTGAAGGAGGGATATTTAACCTCTGTGACCAATATTGGATCAATATAGGTGGGAGATTTCACCACCAATTTGATCTCTGTGGTTTGTTAAGTCAAAACCCTCAAAACCCCCGAGTGCATGGGCTCACTAGCAAGAAGCCAGATATCAAATGATAAACAACATAATGAGAGAATAGAGGCCTTTGTTTCTCTTTTAACCTCCCTAATCACCTTGTCTCTCCAAGTGAATTTTACATGATTTAATTATTAATTGATGAATTAAATCACTTTAATTAATTAATTAACCATTTTATCTCTAAAAAGTCATTTATCCCTCCTTGTGGCTTCCCTGGCCACTGAAAGTCACTTCTCATCATCCCATCATGTAGTGATATTCCTCCTGATTCCAATGAGCTATTACACTAAGAGGTTCCTCCAAGTATTATGCCCGATATGACCTCCTTAGTGAATTTAATTAACATATAAGCCAAAATAACTCAAAATCACGGAAATCGTCGGAATGAAACGAAACCAAAGCCAAGCTGTGAGAAATGGATCATAATGTTGAAATAATATGAGCCATGCAAGCCAGACCCAAAAAAACCCTCAATATCTCTTGTACTCGCTATAACCTCCATCTGTCTACTCTGATCATCATAACACTCTGTAATATAATGATGTCCCAAAGTGGGGACATTATAGTCCTCCCTGCTAGAATATTTCTTGTCCTCAAGAAATAACTAAATCAATCCATATATTATACCTGGGTCCCATGTCCATCTGTGGGACACACTGTAGGCTACATCCAAAGTTGAATGATCATGCACTCTATCCCCTCGATCCCATATCAGGACATGAACTGCAATACCATGTGAAGCATAATCTTGTAACATATCAACACCATGCGTCTCCTACAAATGACACATGACCTCAAACTGAACTAAGTCCATCCTCCAAGTCCATACCAAGACCAACACAGTCTCCAAAAATTGCACATGTTGTTGCAATAGTGAGGTACAGTAAGACCCCAATGAATCACCCTCAAGTGATGTGCTCTCTTCAATAGTGAAGCTCAATGGAAAGTCAAAATAACTTTCCCTTGCAAGGGTCCACTCACCTCCATTAGTCAATGAAATGCTCAACCCTGCAATTTCTAGGTCCCATGCTAGTCTCTACCAATGATCACCACGCTGGCGTTGCACTACTCTGATCATGAACGTCTGCTCACCGTATACATACTATATCCCCCACTCCTAGATCCTCAAGCTAGAATACCTATGGAAACTGGTCTTGTTGTCCAGAAGTTGCATCGAAAAAATTACCCACGTGGACGTAATATTTTCCCAACCATCTCCATACTCGATCATGAGTATCAAAAAGGAGAAATTGTCTTGCTCCATAGGACAAGCCCCTGCAAGCCCTCTCAAAACCAAACCAAAGAGGATTATGTGGATCTTTGGTGAAACCTGGGCCATCATAGGATGAAACAACCTACTAACCAAATGGACTCCTGGATCCCATGGAAAAATTGGAAGTTCATAACTTCCAATCCCCACTAACTATTTCTGTGTCATAATGCTAACTATTGAAATCCCTCCATGCTCATCCCCATAAGAATTGGGATCTATGTCACCCTCTGAGATGTATGCTATCCCATGGCCTAATATGCTCATCATTACACACAAGGCCTAAACTGTCTGCCTCCGGTGATCCACCCCTATCTCGCTATATGTCGTAAAAGCACTCCTGTTAGGTGGTCTTGGCCTAACAAATCTCCATGTCCTCTTCCACTATCTATCTCCCTCGTTGTTGTCATCAATGAGGAAAGTGTCGAGAAAGGATAACATAAACATCTCTAGTAGACTATAGGATTGGAAAGTATCATATACTTTGGTCAATTCCAAGGATTCAACCAAAATCTCATCCACTAGTACCCATGGTAAATACTCTCTTGTACTCATCATTGAACCCCAACCATCAGGTACAACTAGGGGTAACTCCAATTGTTGGTAAACCAACCTCCATCCCTCATCTCTCATGTAACTGTTGATACTGTGAAGGTAATCTCTCAAAACTATATGATGTTGAAAAAGAGAGGCATCTCCATGCTCCACTAAGTGTGTCTCCTCCCTGCAATCCAATATGTCCCTATGAATCCCACTGTATACCTCTACATGTCTCTATGAACTATCACTCACCACTGTATTCTCATGCATACTCATGTAATCTCATGTATACTCCTGCAGCATGATGGATCCTGTGTGTACTACTAGTTCAACCTCTACATGAAGGTTAGCCAATCCTGGGACACAAATGGAAGTTTCCTCATAATTTCCCTTAGTTATAGAGTCCCCATGCATATGTGAGTGATTTATTGTCTCAAATATCCTCGAGGAGGGTAGCTGCTATGACACATGAACATCCTTCTATTTCTCTGGATCATATCTCTCCATACTCATCAATGATTCTGTGTACTCCTCATGCTCCTCCATCAATGAGTGCTCCTCTGCTAAAGAACCAACATCCTCTAGCAATGTGGCTAAAGGATATATCTAACTCTCTACTAAGATATATGTAGTGGATCTTTGTCTAATATCCTCAAGGAGCTCCTCCGATCTAGACTCTGATTCTTGAAGGGTTGTCTTTTCACCTTTCAAAAATCCTTGTGTGATCCCCAACTCATGAGTGAGTTTGTGCACCTCCAACTCGTGCTTCCTCAGGGCCCTATGATACATCTCACCAACTCCCAATAAGTAGTCTCTATCCACAAACAATTGTTGGTATTCGTCCCTCATCATAGTCACTTTCTCCCTGAGAGTATGAAAGTCATCCATGGAAAATCCCCCGTCTGAACTATCAAGTTCCATTGATGCCCTCCAAAAACAATATGACACCCATGCATGTGTGTCATCAATGTGTATAGTGGCTTCCATGATCATGTCCTCACCGAATCTCAATTTTCTGACCAAGTATCGGGACTCCTGATCATAATCCCATTGAGGTGCGACCTCATGTCCCTCACTGCTAGTGTGAACCTTGGAATCCCCAACAACACTCTCAACAAAATATAAGGCACTGAACTGCCCCATGTCCACTGTGATACTAGGTCCTCCTGTATGCCACTACACACCATCACTGACTTCTAGATCCCTCTGAATCACACTGTATCATGTATGAGAAGTTGTGTCCTCCTCCACACTCACCCTGCTACTATCATCTGCACCTGGATCCCATACAAATGTGTCCAGACACGTTTTATAGCCATCCTGGACAATAAGGAGTGCATCCTCATCACTAATGATTGGTCCTAGAAGTAAGTGTCCCATCAAACTGTTAGTCTCCCCAACCTAATCAAACAATGGAGTCTCCAAAAGAATTTACCCACTCACCTCACAGTGATACGTATGTGTAAGGTCAACTTTTTGCACGTCATGTCTCTCCTCTTGGATCTTGGATCCATATGTCCCTAGTGTGCATCCCTCACACAAGGCTCATCCATCATATATGAAATGCCAATGATATCCTCATGTGTCATGGATATCATGGGTGTCTGAAAATATGACAAATGTGCAAGGTCATCATAGGAAGCTCATCAGGTATAGGCGCTAACACATGTAAAGCTCCACTACTATCACCACTCTGTTGAAGTGTAAGGTCATCAACACTATGTAATATGACTACTAAAGAACAGGTGTTATCATCCTGTCCATCCAACTATCCCTCTAATGTGCAAGGGTTATTATCCTTCCCTAGTGCGCAAGATTCACTAGCCTCCTTGAACTGTTCTAGATATGAATCTATGGTTGCATTCGCATGCATCTACTCATCCTCACTATCATAGTGCACCTCAATAATGTGTCTCTTACCTTTACCCCTACATCTATGATTTGTTTCCCAAGGCACTTTGCAACTATAGAAACATTTCTTACTCCTAATGAGTGTAGGATTAATCTATGCTTCCCTCCATATAATTTCTCTCGCTCTATTTCCCTCTGCTATGTTGAACCAATATGTAACCTCATCTTTGCTCCACCTAGGATTTTTTATGGATATCAACTGTTGGAGTGTTAATTGAGCCCTAAATCCCTCACTAAGGGCATAATATTCTCATTCACAATGTACAATCTCTCTATAAAGTCCTTAATATACATCTCCATTGTATTTCTGCATGTGCTAATCCCCACTGGCTGGGAGGATCAATGCTATGATACCATTGTAATGTTCCTAAGACAAGATGTGAAGAACATTGTGTTTTTCATGTGATTTTCAAACGTTTTCTGGTTGTTTCATTTTGTAAAACACTTTGCAATCTTAAGTCTCATGAGTTTCGTTGGGGTTTAATATGATGGGTTTTATGTATGTTTGCAGCAATAATCAAAGAAGATATAGCGATGGAACATACCTCAATAGATGCAAATCAAAAATACAAGAGATAGCCCCAAAATACCTCATATATGATATTATTCATAATAGAAGAAGACCCTGATACAATGGATCTACAGATATTGTACAATATAGCTAAGAGCTAGTAGAAAAATGAGGATAACCCTCAGTCAATATCAATAAGAGAAGATACAATCCTCCAAAGGCCATATGGATCCTGAAGATGAATGACAACTGAGATCTCCACTCAATGTTGGATCAAACCCTCAAACTGGAGGAGTTGTGCCATGCTGAAAAGATGAATAACCCCAATAATTTGACCTTGCTTCTAGACCCCTCCAAACACTCTGAAAATGGTTGGAAGATTAGATCAGAACAAGACCAAACCCTTAGTGAAGTCTCAAGTTGAACGATGAAGTTATGACCATCCAAATGAGAAAACCCCTAATTGGATTACGCCCACCCAGATGAATGGAGACCCAATAATTCATCCTTTATCCTAGAGACCTCCAGATGCTCTGAAAATACATGGAATTGTAGATCAAGGGAAAACCCCTGACAAAGTATCGGGATGAACAATGAAGAAATGGCTCTCCAAAATACAGGATCCTCAATATGTGGTGTTCCCTCCTCTGTATGAACTTGTGTTGAACTCCAATAAATAATATGATAGAGAAACCTCCTCCAGAAAGGCTAGGAAATGCGCCCTAGGCCCTACAAAGAATACCCAAAAGTTATTTTCCTCATAATCCTTCTCCTCTGCCTAGATCAAGATAATATCCTCAAGGTGGTGTGCCCTCATGATGGAAATCCCATGAAGTTGTGCCCAAGCTCTCTCTGAACCTGTAACTAATGTAGAAACCCTCTGAAGCTGAGTAGATATGATGTAGAATGGTGAGGGAGGAATATTTCACCTCTGTGACCAAGCTTGGATCAAGATAGGTGGGTGTTGAGGAAAATATATGAAATGATCTTACTCAAGCACTTTCAGACTTTACTTGGCTAAAGAAAAGTAGTCAGGAATATCACCCTATGATTATATCCAACAAAAATAACATCCAAACTCACAAGTATTAAATACGAGTGCTTAGGCTATTTTTTTATCAACAAAAAGCTTGCTGGAAATTCACTTTTTATGTAATTTTATGAATATAACAGTTGCTGAAATAAATGTAAGAACAAAAGTAAAGACACCAAGATGATAATCAAGACAGATGAGACAAAAAACAATCCTTTATTTCATTCCAATTCACCAAAGAGACATTTTGTTTACAAAATCTCATACATAAATCTTGGACCAAAGTCAAACTTAGACATCCTCGATGGAACATACAAAAGGAGCTCTAACATAAAACCAAAACTGAACTCTAAAAGTTGGATCATCTTGCCACATATTTCTACCCACTCGACTCTACACAATAGCCTTTATCAGTCATGAAAACTAATTCACAAACAGACAAGTCTACACAAACTATCAAAGATATATCAACACGTTTGAAAAACAATTGTCTGAATGATTTGATTTAGGCTTGAATATTGTTGTCTACAATAAGACTCTGCTATCATAAAAGAGAATTAGGCATGTAATGAATATCTGAATGAATGAAAACTGAACTATCTCAACATAACCTCAAGGAGAAAACCTTAGCATGCCTATGCTTCTATCCTCCTCTTGTTCCTCCCTTTCCTTTTGATTTTAACAAATTAGAATTGGTTGAAGTAGTTGAACCAACTCATTAGTTAAGTTAATTAAAAGACTCAACTAAGTTTAGTTAGGGGGAAGAGTAATAATTATAATAAGGGTCATAAATAAATAATAACTAGTAGGTGTGACCCCTTGTGACTCCCTTTAGTTCATAACAATCATAACAATCACAACATAACCATTAGTTAAGAAAAACACACCACCTTGTGTCTCCCATCAACGTATTCACTTTCGACAATTTTAGCTCATGAAATTTGAAATTATTTCAAAAATAATACTCATATATACAAAATAAAACATGTTTTCCAAAGATCCCTGAAGTCAACTGTCATGAAACAACTGATAAAATAAAAACTCAAAAGCCATATTTCACGGTCTACGATGCAAACCTTCCTTGGTTGTTGCTATCACTTCTTGATTTTCCCGAATTTGCCTTTGGCTGTGCTGATCCTTTAGGCCTAATCTCGTTGATCACGTGGGAACAATCGTCCCTCAAATGCATTTGGGAAGACACAAATTTTTCAGAGCCATTGGAGGGTGAGGAAGGTGCAGTAGTGGATTTTTCTTTATCAAGGGCATGGTGGGCCTCATTTTTAAATTTCTTGCTATCATGGGAGGATTTCACTGGAGAGTGATCAGCGGCATCTTGGGCAATGGAGTTAATAGGTGGGGGAGAAGGCAAGGACAAGTTGGGCTAGCCATGATGTTGGGAGACTGTCTGGTGGACAATCTCCTTCCATCCATCATTTTCAAGGACCTCGGGTTGTAACGAGACATGAGGCGGTTCAAGGATACCAGGGGCTTGCGGGGCTTGGAAGGGAGGCCTTTTAGGCCTAGGTTGGACTATTCCTTGCTCAATCCAATTGAATAATCCAGCATGAAACAATTGTACAAGCTCTTGTGAATCGACATGAAAATGTATGGAGAATCTAGGCCTTCTTGGGCCTTGGTTCCAATTACCTCTACCTTTGTTTCCTCGGCCATGGCTACCTCGACTGAAAAAACTCATCCTGTATGCATGATCGATTAGAAGATAGTCTTTTAAATAACCATACATGACCACTCTTAAAAATATGAAATAGATTTGGCTCAGCAATGTATCAGAATCATGCAATCCAATCCATACAAATTGTTTTATTGTTTATCAATGAGTAGGGGGTGAAAAGGGTTCTGGGAGATGCGAGGGGTTTGTATTGAGAAAAAAATGATATCATGAGGGGAAAATAACACAGTTACTACTCAATGACAACAACAATCAACTATAAAGAAAACCAATAAAACCTCACTGTAATCCACACAAGACACTGCCACTTTCAACTACTTTAACACAAAAATTCTCTTGACTGTAATCAATCTCATAACAAAGACTGAAAAAATGAATATGGGAGGTGACAGGGTTTGTAACTAGCGGAAAGTGAAATAATGAAAGGGAACAAGAATGATTACTGTTCATGAAATTAATTAAGTGATCCATAAAACATTCTGCGAAAGGCGATGCATCAACCATCAATCATTTGAAAAAATAATAATTTATGTGCATTTAACTAGTTCATTGTTCATAATCAAATATAAAACCCAGTGCCATCATAAGACAATAGGCATCCCACACAATCTGCAAAATAATTTTTTTCCCTTATTTTCATCTTATAACAATTTCCAAACAGTAGCCATTCCACTCTGTTAACCATCAAAATCAACCTCTACCCATGATTTTTTCAATCCACAATAATACTCAAAAGTCATGTTTTCAATTAAGAATGAAGTCACTATTACTGCAATCGGGCCCATTATTTAAATGCAACATGATATTCGTTAAACATATGTAGGCAGTAACCAAAATAATCAAGACCAAATTGTAACACCTGAATTGACAATTAAACATACAACCCACAATCACCATTTAAACACAAGCTATGCACGGGGTAATTCAATCATGCAAGTGTAACTCCATCAGTGTGCAAGCCCAATCTAATGTGACTGTAAAAAGCTAGGCTACCCATCCAACACGACTATCATCAAAAGCATGGCTTCTTTAACAAGTGATCGATTGCAACAAATAATCATGCTTAAAACTCTATGGGTATCCTTGAGTGTGAAAACCAAGATATCCATGCTACACATAGTGTGCAACCACCAAAACACCACAATGCAACATTTCCACTTAACACAACAAACACACAGTCATGGAAATAAATGAACCCATCATGTTGAGCCATCGATTTAATATAATATTGCCTTGATTTAGTCACATAGTGATCGACTATGTTGTGCAAACTCAGGTTTATACAATCAAACAAGCATAAAGCTGCAGTGGATATATTCTCTACAGTCATCCAGTTCAATATTCATTTGGCCCCAAAGAAAACCATAGTTACCATGCCCATTATTTCATTTTACAAAAACACCATACACACAACGCGACATGCGTGAGCAGCATCAAACATGTGTGACCAATGCCAGCTAATCATCC
>JASDQU010030233.1:1449-11462 GCA_032191745.1 Picea mariana | reverse complement strand
AATGTAGGGTTTATCATTATTATCACAGAGACAATAACTAAATGCCAAACCAACACTATTTCCATACGACCAACTGGGCGAGTCTGTATTCAAAGTAATCGACCATACATTCAATCCAAAATAACCCGCAACATCCTGACAGGAACAACAGTATCGTCTATAAAACTTCAGACTGGAGGGTTAAGGGTCTACTCTATAGCCAACACGAGGGGAACAACACCAACTCCTCATAGTCGTGGAACCTTCGAGGCAATTGGTGTGCACACAAAGAGAGCCATGATTCATTCATGGACATGTAACAATCCATGGTAGAAGGGAATAAAAAAAACACGAGGTTCCCATTTGGACTGGCAATTTTATTTAATGCACCGAGGGTATAACTCTCATGTTCTTCATTTAAACTACCACAATACTGAGGTGAAGATAGGGCCGAGTTAAGAACAGAACACTCACTTTGTGACCCTTAGTGGTGGAAACAACCAATGCCCAAGTGAACGAAACACAGTGTCGTGGGAGACCTTCAACCATTAAACCCATAAAATCCAAAGGCTGGATTTAGTGACAAACGCGCAAAGATAGATATCCACCCAATACCAAACAAAAACCCTCCAATTAAACTAACAAGGATAACAAAGAGTTACCACACAGGATGACCAATAACTTCTGCGAATTCAATATCATGGCAGGAAGAACCATTCATTTCAAGAACAAAAATTTACCAGTTGCAATACTTAGGAAAACAAAAACCAATACACCTAAGCCAGTAATCATTTCATAACTAGAGCAGAGTCACAAATGGCCAAAAAAAGAACATATCTGTAATCGAATTCCTTAAAACACAAGTTGGTCGAGCGGTTCCTCTCTGCTAAGAATTCGGAGCATAACCACAGCAACAATATGGAACAATAGCCTGACTAGGGTGGCGGCTAATGGGAGGGGTAAAGGTCACATGTAGTAAATGCACATCACCTCCACCCACAATTGATTTACTCATTAGTAAATGCCAACTAGCTCTTAATTAACACCATTAATTTAACTCTGCGTTGGAATCTGCACATATTGCTTGCCAAATGTGCTCTCCACATCATATATCCAGTTCCTTATTATATAACTCAAACAAAATCGCATAACCATTAACTCCCATTACCTTGCCAAATGAGCCACCAACATTCATTCTATCCAAATATACCATATGTATATCGACCACATAAGTCAATTAATCATTGCATAACCATTAGCACTATCACCTTGCCAAATGTGCCACCAACATTTCATACCATATTCATATTAAACATATAATTCAATCACAATTGCATAACCATTTACTTGTTAGCTAGAATTTAACAATAATTGTTAAGTCTTTCATGCATGTAGTATAGTCAATATGATAGCTTTAAATTCTTCCCCTTTGCAATTGTTTCTCACTTCTTTCCAATTGTTCACATGTAGTATAATAAACTTGCAGAATTAGATCCCTTCTCTTTGCATTTGTTATAGTATTTTTTCCTTTCTCAAAATTGTCCTCCATGTAATTTCATAACATGTTTGTTGTGCAGGTGCGATAAGAACATATAGCAATGATATTAATGAATAACATGGGTTGTAGTAACATCAGGAATCAACACTTCATAAGCTCAAATCATAACCAATAACAACAGTATCTCATCAACCATGTAAGTCGTGTCACACATCATCACAAAATAAAAAATGAATATATCTGATCTTCAATAGTTCAAGGGGGTCCCACCTACTAGTATTATTTAGTTTTTTATAATAATAGATTTTAGAAACACTTTGCGGGAAAAACTTCGTTGACAATTTTAATCGTCAACAAACTGGTGACTCCATGAGAATTTTTTTTTCCAACATATTTAGGACTCGGAGCTCATGGTTTCACAGACCAAGAACAATAATTTTAGAATACATAACCATAATAATTATGCAACAGGTGGAAGTGAGCGGATTTAATGAAAAGATGATCGGAAATTTCAGAATAATTGATGAAAAGTGTTAAGTATGAGTGGTTTTTACCACTGTATGAATAATCATTCGAATCAAATATGCTCTCAACTTTCAAGGAGGAAAACTTATAGACTTTCTCTTAATATCTCAATGGATGAAGAAATGGCAAGAAGAAGCGGGAAATAACCAATTCCTTGTAAGACAACAGTGGAAATATCTAACAATTTCAAGGGCCATTCAGAGGAGACATCATAACAATTGTGTAAGCTTGATTTTTATCGACTAACAATTCTTTGCAGGAGTGTCACTATGGAATAATTGATCCAAAATTCTATCTTGATCAAACACTAAATGATGAAAAAGAAAAAAATTGCAACATAAGTAATAATGCATAAATTAAAACAACAACAGTAAAAGACTCAATTGAAAACAACAAGGAAAGAAACTTAACTTAGAAGGAAGAAATCAAGGTACCGTAAGCGTAGAAAAGAAGAACAAAAAAATGAAAGCACATCTAGGTTACTAGTATACATCAAAATCCAGATAACATTAGAACTGTTCATGTTGGTTCCTCGCAATATTCCAAGTGAGGGTTGTTAGCGCTATAGGGAAATAATTTCACCTATAAATATTTTAAGATATAAGGGTTAGTATCCAAGACAAAATCAATTTGGATTGGAACGATCACTTGTAAATTTGATGTAATCATCAGTCCCTTGACACAGACAATTAGATCATCAAGATAAAGATGGAGACTGATAAATTCATCGAGAGTCATGTGCATAGTTTTTTAAAAAGAAGTACCTGTATCAAGTAAGCTAAAAAACCGGCATTTGTAAGACATGGTATCACAATTAGTAATGAAAGTGGTTTTGTGAACATTTTCCCCTTTTACTTTGATTCTCTTGTAACCAAACAGACTGTCAAGTAAGGCTCTTAATTGTGACTCTACAACCTCTTGCAAAAGCATTTCTATATGGAGAGGGGGAAAGGGATTTCTCATAATCGGTTACCTGAAAGTTTGAAGACTAATACAAGTTATAATATTATTAGTGGTACTCGAGTTCAATCCCCAAATTGAGACCCATTTAGGGCGAGCTGGAGAAAACATTCTAGCCCTTAAGAAATCTCTCAATTCCCTTTGAAATGGTGCTTCTAGTGCAGAGTTAACAAGTTCTTGCTTTTTCCTAGCTAGTTTTATAATATGTTGAACAAGACCGGAATCAAAACCACTAAGATCCCGAGAGTATCCCAGTGAACCTGATATCTTCTTTACTAGAACATTGGACATTTATTTTAACATTCGTTGAAGTTTCATATGTCCTAATGTTCAGGAGGATGGTTTCAATCACCTTCTTCTGTAACTCCTCTTCTTCTTGTTTTTATTTATTGCCTACAACACTCAAGGAAAATGAATTCTCAAGAGGAGTCAAGCCCTCAAGAATATTATTATTTTCTACAGATATAATATCCTCAGGCTTAAGAGGTTCATTTTGAATGAAAACACAAATTCTTCCATCGTTAGGGATGACCTCCCAAGATCCTTCATTTTTAGGAAAACATGGATGATGTAGAGATTGAAAAGCACAATCGGGGTTGTGAGGAAAAAATTGCTAATTAGGAGAGGCTACAAAGACAACTAACCAATCAGCCATTGAATTCAGCTCCTTCTTAACATGAGTGATGTTTAAAGATAGAAGGTTCGAGACAAGTTCCCAAATAGTTTGGGAGTATCGTTCCATCAACTTGTCGCTAGGATATCATATCTTACGTATCAAGTTCACAACAAGCTCAGAATTTCTGAAAACTGAAAGGTGACTACAACCAAGATTAAGGGCGTTCTCAATGCCTAATAATAAAGCTTTGAATTCAGTGGCATTGTTTGTACAAGCAAACTCCAACTTGTATGACAGATTATGAATTTTTCCTATAGGAGAAACCAAGATAATACCAGCCCCATTACCTTCACTAGAGCATGAACCATCAAAGTGAATATGTCATATATCATCATTTAAATCAATTTTTTCCAAACAAAAATTATCTTCTTCAACAAAGATGGAATACACTCCTAGGTCTTCTTCGATATAGTTTATGCTAGATTGCTGAACATTTTCTATGTAGGTGAAATTCTTCACTCTCTAAGGACTATAATATTCTTTCCATTTTGAGGAACAGATAAATGTGTCCTGTCGAGCTAGAGGTATCCACCTGTTAAGGCTTGACAATCTCTCCCCAAGATAATTGAGTAGTTCCTTACAGGCACATCAATTACCTGAATGCTGGGGGTTTTTCTTATCTTAGGATGAGCGCATAAAACCAGGGTTACATCCTTAATCTTGCCTATGGTTGTTTGTTGTAGACTATTATAGGAGAGCATGCTTGTGGAATTTTCGTTTATACAAGACAAGCCTAGATCTTCCATAATAATCTTCGACATGACACTTCATCCTAAACCACCATCAATGAGGCAAAAATGGGCAATCTTATCCATGATATTTACAAAAATATAAAAAGGGGATCTTTTTACATGGTATCTAAATTTATGTACACCTACTTTATTTACAAAATAATCCTCTTTTTCTACCTCTTTGTAAAGATTGTCTACAACAGAATCTTTTCCTTCCATGAATTGTTTCAGATGCATATGTTGTTCAGGGACGAAAACCATGTCTAGGAGGGTTGCATCTGCTTTGATGTTGGCCAATTGATTCAATATATTGTATTTAGAAGAGGGAAGAGAGGGAGCGATTCTTTGACTCTCAGGAATTTTAGAAACCTGGGGCATAGCAATGATTGAGGATGAGTTCGGGCTAGAAGAACTGCGAGGAGGGTCGAATTTACCCTTGGGAGCATAGGATTTGTTCCTAGTATTAATAACCTTGACATCCTCTAGATCTACAAAGTCTAGGACAACGATAGTAGCTTCTGGCCTCTTACCAAAGATATTATCTATGGAACTCTTCATTACCTCACATGTGGTTTCTTCATGGTGCTCGTCGAAAACGTTACAACAACTCTGAGGCAGGATAGCCTTAGGCTGAAAATTGTTTTCAACTGGATTTCTAAAGGGAGGTGCAAAAGAGGATGAAGCTCCAGGAGTGAGAGGGGAGACAGTACTCATTCGCTCAAATTCTATCATATGATTGTTCATATCTTGTACTAGTTGTAAGAGAGAAGAAATGTCTATTTGTCTAACTAATTCTCCCTGGGGAAGACCAGTTCTTTCAATATATTCTTCATACTCTAAGAAAGTATGCAGAGCAGAACTGAGATTATCAATGGCTTTTTCCTCAAGCCTATGATGGTAGGGAGAAGGCAATTAATTATATTAATGCATGAAAGAGGATTGGTTATGAGGGAAGATAAGTTCGAGAATTTGATTTTACAACTTGGTGAAACACAATTTGAAAGACTGGATGGTCTCACCATCTTTATAAGTGATGTTATTGTATTCCCTTAACTTCTCGGCAGGGCTCTTGGATTTCCCATAAGCAGATCAAAACCAATAGATTTACTCCTCCCAAGTAGATAGGATCTTAGGAGGAAGGTCAAAGAAGTCAGTTGCAGCCTTTCCTTCCAAAGAATCGACGAACAAGTGCATGTAGGTGTCATTGTCATTGGCCCCTATGTTATGAAAAGCATTAGAAAATGCCACTAGGTGTTCATTGGTACTGATAGTTTTATTCCCCAAAAACATAGGAATGTGCTCTTTAAACTTTCGAAGTGGATGAGTAGCAGGTGCTAGGTTAAGAGGGGGGGGAACATGCCACATCATGGTTGTGGTGTCTTCTTCGAACTAAAAAAGTCCATACTTTTTGATGACCTTGGTGGGATTTGTGGTAGATTGGACAAGGATATGGTGGCTATATAAGCTACCAATCACTGATGACAATGAATATTGGGAAGATGGAGCACTTCCAGTGCCACCAGAGCCACCACTAGATGCCATCCCATGGGTGATAGGTGAGGGAAAGAAAGATGAAATGGATGAATCAGATAAAGTCCTCCTTAGAGAACTTTGTTGGACGGATAACACTACGTTTCTTCTTCCTATTTCAGCAATAGGATTGATTTTAGGTGACAAGCCTCTTCTTCTTTTAGAAGCACAAGAATCTAAGGACATGAAAGATAGGACAAAACTGAAGAAACAGAAGGTTACTATTGATTTATAGGCTACCTATGTCTAGCTTCCAATTGTTCTTGAACACTAATATCTCATTAAATTGCTTCCCAAGAATGATTAAGCTCAACACGGGTCTTGGTAGTGTCTAAAATAGTGTGAAACAAGTTCAAAACAATGTTGGTCTCGTCTTGGAGACCGGTCTCAAGATTGGGCTGCCTTGCAATAGGAACAACCATTAATAGAAAATAATTCAAAGAATCAATATTAGAAAGAGAAATATGTATTGATGAAAATCAAATATAAAATTTAACGAGAGAGATATCAAGGATCTCCCTAGTATGGTTGCCAAATAAATGTTGATGGAAAGATATGAAATGATCTTACTCAAGCATTTTCAGAATTTACTTGGCTAAATCAAAGTAGACAAGAATATCACCCTATGTTTCTAGCCAACAAAAATAACATCCTAACTCACAAGTATTAATTACGAGTGCTTAGGCTAGTCTTTATCAACAAAAAACTTGTTGGGAATTCACTTTTTATGTAATTTTCTGATTATAACAGTTGTTGAAATAAATGTAAGAACAGAAGTAAAGACACCAAGATGATAATCAAGAAAGATGAGACATAAAGAAATCCTTTATTTCATTCCAAGTCACCAAAGAGTCATTTTCTTTACAAAATCTCATACATAAATCTTGGACCAAAGTCAAACTTAGACATCCCTGATGGAACATACAAAAGGACCTCTTATAGAAAACCAAAATTGAACTTTAAAAGCTGGATCAGCTTGCCACAGATTGCTTCCCACTCGAACTCTGCACAATAGCCTTTATCAGTCATGAAAACTAATTCACAAATAGACAAGTCTACATAGACTATCAAAGATAGATCAACACCTCTGAAAAACAAGTGTCTGAATGATTTGATTTAGCGGCATTGAATATTGTTGTCTACAATAAGAACTTGCTATCATAAAAGAGAATTAGGCTTGTGATGAATATATGAATGAATGAAAACTGAACTATCTCAACATAAGCTCAAATAGCAAACCTTAGCATGCTTTTGCTTCTATCCTCCTCTTGTTCCTCCCTTTCCTTTTTCTTTTAACAAATTAGAATTGATTGAAGTAGTTGAACCAACTCATTAGTTAAGTTAATTAAAAGAATCAACTAACTTTAGTTAGGGGGAAGAGTAATAATTATAATAAGGGTCATAAATAAATAATAACTAGTAGGTGGGACCCCTTGTGACTCCCTTTAGTTTATAACAATCATACCAATCATAACATAACCATTAGTTAACAAAAACACACCACCTTGTGTCTCACATCAACATATTCACTTTTGGAAATTTTAGCTCATGAAATTTGAAATTATTTCAAAAATAATTCTCATATATCCAAAATAAAACATGTTGTCCAAAGATCCCTGAAGTCAACTGTCATGAAACAACAGATAAAATAAAAACTCAAAATCCATATTTCCCAATCTTCGATGGAAGCCTTCCTTGGTTGTTGCTGTCACCTCTTGATTTTCCGGAATTTTCCTTTGGCTGCGCAAATCCTTTATTCCTAATCTCGTTGATCATGTCGGAACAATCGTCCCTCAAATGCATCCGGGAAGACATGAATTTGTTAGAGCCGTTGGAGGGTGAGGAAGGTGCAACAGTGGCTTTTCCTTTATCAGGTGCATGGTGGGCCTCAATTTTCAATATCTTGTTAGCATGGGAGGATTGCACTAGCGAGTGGTCAAGGGCATCTTGGGAAATGGGTTTAACATACGGGGGAGTAGGAAAGAACAAGTTGGGCCAGCCACGATGTTGGGAGACTGTCGGTTGGACAATTTCCTACCATCCATCATTTTCAAGGACCTCAGGTTGTAATGAGACATGAGGATTTACGGGGATACCGGGGGCTTGTGGGGCTTGGAAGAGAGGCCTTTCAGGCCTAGGTTGGACTATTCCCTGCCCAATCCAATTGAAGAATCCGGCATGAAACAATTGGCCAAGCTCTTGTGAATCAATGCCAAAATGTATGGAGAACCTAGGCCTTCTTCGGCCTCAGTTCCAATTACCTCTACCTCTATTTCCTTGGCCATGTCTACCTCGACTGAAAAAACTCATCCTGCATGCGTGATTGATTAGAAAATAGTATTTTAAATAACCATACATGACCACTCTTAAAAATATGAAATAAATTTGGCTCAACAATGTATCAGACTCATGTAATCCAATCCATACAAATTGTTTTATTGTTTATCAATGAGCAGGGGGTGAAAAGGGTTCTGGGAGATGTGAGGGGTTTGTATTGAGAGAAACATGATATCATGAGGGGAAAAGAACATGGTTACTACCTAATGACAACAATAATAAACTGTAAATCAAACCATTAAAACCTCACTATAATCCACACAAGAGACTGCCAATTTCAACTACTTTAACACAAAAATTCTCTTGACTGTAATCAATCTCAGAACAACGAGTGAAAAAATGAATATGGGAGGTGACGAGGTTTGTAATTAGTGGAAATTGAAATAATGGAAGGGAAGAAGAACGATTATTGTTCATGAAATTAATTAAGTGATCCATAAAACATTCTACGAAAGGAGATGCATCAACCATCAATCATTTGACCAAATAATAATTTTTATGCATTTAACTAGTTCATTGTTCATAATCAAATATCCAACACAATGCCATCACAATACAGTAGGCATCCCACACAATTTGTAAAAATGATTCTATTCACTTATTTTCATCTTATAACAATTTCAAAACAGTAGCCATTCCACTCTATTAACCATCAAAATCAACCACTACCCATGCATTTATTCAATCCACAATAATACTCAAAAGTCATGTTTTCAATTAACAATGAAGTCATTTTTACTGCAATCGGGCCCATTATTTAAATGCAATGATATTCGTTAAACATATGTAGGCAATAACCAAAATAATCAAGACCAAATTGCAACACCTGAATTGACAATTAAACATACAATCCACAGTCACCATTTAGACACAAGCTATGCACAGGGTAATTCTATCATGCAAGTCTAACTCCATCACTCTCCAAGCCCAACCTAATGTGACTGTAAAAAGTTGGGCCACCCATCCAACACGACTGTCATCAACAACATGCCTTCTTTAACAAGTGATCTATTGCAACAAATAAACATGCTTAAAATGTTGTGGGTATCCATGAGCGTGGAAACCAAGCTATCCATACTACACATAGTGTGAAACCACCAAAACACCATGATGCAACATTTCCACTTAACACAAAAAACACACAGTCACAATAATAACTCAACCCATCGTGTTGAGCCATCGATTTAATATAATATTGTTTCGATTTAGTCACACCGTGATCGACTATGTTGTGCAAACTCAGGTTTATACAATCAAACAAGGATAAGGATGTAGTGGATATATTCTGTATAGTCATCTAGTTCAATATTCATTCGTCCCCAAAGAAAACCATAGTTACCATGCCCATTATTTCATTTTACAAAAACACCATACACACAATGTGACATGCATAAGAAACATCAAGCATTTGTAACCAATGCCATCTAATCATCCAAATAATCATTTGTGCAAATACCAGTGACTTTGTATCAACCAAATAATTCACCACTATTGTAAAAAATCAATCAACCTAACGATTTGTGGCAACTACGCATACTGATGCATCAAATAGAATCGGGGCAGAGGCCTTCTCCATTAACAATACTAAGTTATTAAAATAAGGTGTTAAGCCCTAATATTGGCTCATTACCCCTTAATTGGGGCATATTATATTAATAATGTTATTTTATTTATGTCGGCTTTAGGCCATTAGTTGTAATTATACCTCCTAGTCTCCTATATATACCAAGGAGACATTTTCATTTTGAATCATCTTGTACTTGAACATTTAAGTGGG
>JASDQU010030232.1:8597-25961 GCA_032191745.1 Picea mariana | reverse complement strand
ACTTTAAAATATAAAAAAATATGGTGTTTTTCCATCTCCACAAAAAAAAATTGATTCCATCCAATATCACCAGCCTATTCTTCTTCAAAATTTATATATAAAGTTTTGATTCATACATAGGAATATTCAACTAATCTTCATATAAGAAGTCATATATCTAGAAGTTTAGAACAAGTGAAAATTTTAATACTAGGGGTCATGAATACAAGCAAAAGGGTGTCCTCGAGAATTTTTGAGGATCTCCTACGTTCCTTTTTCTAGCGCAACACCTTCTTTGGATAAATTATCTACTTTCTTGTTCATGTCCTTGTAAACAAGTGCAATGAGATATGAGTGAAGGCTGATTGAATTTTCTAAATGTCAAGAAACAAAGGTTGCAAAGTGAAGTTCCTCAAAGTAAATTCCCCCTTCATCCATTGAATAACAAGAAGTGAATCTACACATATTTGAATTTGAGTAACTCAAATTTCCTATGCCAACATTAGTAGCAGTTTTAGTCCCATTAGCTCATTGAATTTGTTTGTAGCATGGCCTATTCTAGCTTTGAAATAGATACAAAGGTTGGAGGAAAGATGGATAATTCTCGCATCCCCGCCTCTAGGGGGGTTCCCTGAGAAGCATTATCAAAGAAATCCCATGGCATCTCCTTGTTTATGACTTCTTCAGCAGTTTGTTTACTGGGTTGAATTTCCTTGTACCAGGGAAAGGAAAAAAGAATATTTAAGATTTGAATAGCAAACTTTAGAGGTAGTGTATCCGCTTCCTCAAAGAATTTGGAATTCTAGGCCAACCATATTCCCTAAAAAATAAATAGGGGGAGGGATTTGTACCTCTTAGTTTCCTTGTTTAGACACCACTATCTAAGGGATCCCTCTATGGTGTTCCCTCTCCACAAATTTTTTGGCATGTCAATCCTTCTATCACCGACCAAACATGCTTTGAATATGTGCTAGACATAATGAGATGTGAGTTAGTTTCATTGTTGAGCATATAGAGACAACACCTTCTTAGGCCCTCAAAGCTTATTTTATGCAGAATGTCCTAGGTTAGCACTTTTTTGTTTAGAAGGAGCCACATACAAAATTTGGATTTAGCTAGGCAATTAAATTTCCAGATATGTTGAATCCACCACTAGGACTATGGATTGTCGTTTCCCTCAATTTCAAGTGCTTTGTATCCTACTCTTGGCTCATAATATCATGTAGGATTCAATGACCATATTAACTAGTCTTCCTCGTCACTTAGTCTAATAAAAGAATTTCTTAGGTTCCCTATGTAGATATTCCATGTGTTTTCATCCTATTCCCTGAGTTTTATCTCTCTCCAAGATAGTCACGGTTGCTACCTATTGTTGTCTTTGTTTCCTCTTGTAATTTTCCTTAGGGTATGGTATCCTCTATTTTTTTATCCATGTATGAGATGCACTGGTAGCTTGTAAGAATACATGCTTCCTATGGAAGGGTCTAGTCCTAAATGGACCTTTCCTCCCTTCCTTACTCATCATACCATCCAATTTCCAATCAAAGGGAATGTCGAGATAATTATTTTCCATATAATTGAGGCATTCTGAGAAATTTTTACAGGTTTTCTTACATAATCTTTCATAGAGTTAGGTTCTATATATTTGTCCTTTATGACCTGAACGCGCAACTCGAAACCTTGAACAAGTCTCCAAACAATTTTTGTAGCTAATACCTTCGAGAATAGGAAGATGTTCTTGAGGCCCCGTCCTCCTTGAGATTTTGGAATTGTTATTGTTTTCCAAGAAACCAATACCACTATTTTCTTCCCTCTCTCTCCAGACCAAATGAACCTATAACCTAATTTCATGATTATTTCCAATAAACCTTTCAGAATCTAGGAAAGTGACAACTAGTACACTGAAATAGCTTCAAGAACCACTTTGACCAAGACTAGTCAACCTTCTTTGGAGAGCCAACGGTTGCACCAAGTATTAATCTTTTTCGCCATCTTCATTATCAACCACTGCCAATCACCTTTTTGATACAAGTTAGCTTACAAATGAAATCCTAAATATTTCATTCTAGCATCAAAATCAACTACATTCTAAGGAAACAATTGTGAGATTTGAGTTGTTTCTACCTCCAAGAGACCCCAAAAGGAGATCATTGGTTTGCCTGATTTTATCTTCATACAAGTTGCCTCACAGAAAAGGCCAATGATCTCATTAAGTTTCTCAACCATACTTCTGGAGCCTTCACAAAACATATGAATGCCATCCACAAAAAGTAGATGAGTAACGTTACAAGAGTTTTCTACATTTATAACTTTGAGACTGCAACTTCTCGAATCAGCCTTTAAGGATTTGTTGATCCCTTCTGCAATGAGAAGAACGAGAAGGGGGGATAAAGGGCATCCTTGTTTACTCCTCCTTTCTAGCTTGACAAAGGGGGTTGCAACACCATTTATAAGAATTGCAAAAGAGACTGAGTTGATATAGTTTAATACCTAAATGAAAAATTGATGACAAAATCCCAGAAGAATAAGAACTAATCTTATGTAAAGCCAAATCACTCGATTAAAGGCTTTGGAAAGATCCACTTTTATAATGATAGCTCTTAGATTCCTAGTAATTATTGAGTGTAGTCCTTCTTGTGCAACCCCCACAACCTCATGACTATGTCACCCTTCCAAAACAAAAAATTGTTCAGGATAGATCTGTCAGGAGAGGATACCTTTCATCCTTCTCGATGTGATCTTTGAGATAATTTTGTATATGCAGTTACACAGGGATATTGGTCGAAATTTTTCAAAGCAAGAGGGACTGTTAGATTTTTGGATTGATGCTATGAAGGTTTTCTTACATAATCTTCCATAGAGTTAGGTGCTATATATTTGTCCTTTATGACCTGAGCGCGCAACCCGAAACCTTGAACAAGTATCCAAACAATTTTTGCAGCTAATACCTTCGAGAATAGGAAGATGTTCTTGAGGCCCCGTCCTCCTTGAGATTTTGGAATTGTTATTGTTTTCCAAGAAACCAATACCACTATTTTCTTCCCTCTCTCTCCAAACCAAATGAACCTATAACATAATTTCATGATTCTTTCCAATAAACCTTTTGGAATCTAGGAAAGTGGCATCCAGTACATTGAAATAGCTTCAAGAACCACTTTGACCAAGACAAGTCAACCTTCTTTGGAGAGCCAACGGTTGCACCAAGTATTAATCTTTTTCTCCATCTTCAGTATCAACCATTGCCAATCACCTTTTTGATACAAGCTAGCTTACAAATGAAATCCTAAATATTTCATTCTAGCATCAAAATCAACTACATTCTAAGGAAACAATTGTGAGATTTTAGTTGTTTCTACCTCCAAGAGACCCCAAAAGGAGATCATCGGTTTGCCTGAGTTTATCTTCATACAAGTTGCCTCACAGAAAAGGCCAATGATCTCATTAAGTTTCTCAACCATACTTCTGGAGCCTTCACAAAACATATGAATGCCATCCACAAAAAGTAGATGAGTAACATTACAAGAGTTTTCTACATTTATAACTTTGAGACTGCAACTTCTCGAATCCGCCTTTAAGGATTTGTTGATCCCTTCTGCAATGAGAAGAACGAGGAGGGGGGATAAAGGGCATCCTTGTTTACTCCTCCTTTCTAGCTTGAAAAAGGGGGTTGCAACACCATCTATAAGAATTGCGAAAGAGATTGAGCTGATATAGTTTATTACCCAAATGACAAATTGATGACAAAATCCCAGATGAATAAGAACTAATCTTATGTAAAGCCAAATCACCTGATTAAAGGCTTTGGAAAGACCCACTTTTACAATGATAGCTCTTAGATTCCTAGTATTTATTGAGTGTAGTCCTTCTTGTGCAACCCCACAACCTCATGACTATGTCACCCTTCCAAAACAAAAAATTGTCCAGGATAGATCTGTCGGGAGAGGATACCTTTCATCCTTCTTGATATGATCTTTGAGATAATTTTGTATATGCAGTTACACGGGGATATTGGTCGAAATTTTTCAAAGCAAGAAGGACTGTTAGATTTTTGGATTGATGCTATGAAGGTTGCATTAAAGGCTGCCAAATTTTTCCTTGTGGTTCTTGAAGCCTCAACCACTCTTCTTAAGTATTCTTCGATAAAATCATAACAATTGAGGAAACATTTACTAGGAGTCCATTTGGACCAAGGCTTTTGTCTTTTTAAAAGCTTTGGAAGGTCCTAAGAAGTTGTTCTTTACCAACTTCCACCATTAGGTCTTGATTATCCTCTGGATTGACAACATCTGGGAAGTAACTTGACAATTTGATTACTATTGCAATAGTTTCCCTAGAATTAGCTATAAAAAGTGATTGGAAATATTTGACCCCTTCTATTACTATCTCTATGAAATTAGTTGCCCAAGTTCCATTATATTTCTCTATCTTCTATGAAAGAATTTGGTGTTCTCATCGCCTATCTATAGCCAAATAGTCCTTCTTTTAAGCCTCCATTCTCTCTTTGTCCAAAAGAATTTACCTCTTTTTATTCTCAAGTTGTTTTATCTCAACTTTATGCTTCTCCAACAAGAATCCAACTTGTTTTATCTCGACTTTATGCTTCTCTGACAGGAATCCAAATCCTTTGTTGTTGTAACATGAAGCTAGAAGTTCTTCTACTTCCTTTAAAGAACTATCGTCCTTTTGTTTTTTCTTCATTGACCATTTGATTGCATCTTGATTTTCCCTTTTTATGTTTTGATAAAATTGTAGAGGAGTTGATTCATGTAAGGAGTCATCAAAGGGCTTCCAAACTTATTTTATCTTATTCACGTAATCCTCTTCTTTTATCCATTCAGGGTTCATTTTGTAGGTTTTGGGTGGTTTCCCTTCGGTAGGGGCCAACTCAAGAAGCATCGGGTTATGATTTGAGTCCCCCCAATGGAGACCCATAATCTAATTTCTTTTTAATTTTGGTCTCCCCTCTCCTCTTGTTTCTCCACATCAGGATTAGTTTTGCAAGCTCTATATCCACTAATCCTACCACTTCCAACTTGTTTATGAAGTATCTAGACAAATTGTCTACCTGGGCCACTGGCCCCCAAACCTCTAATGTTCCCAGTAAGAAATTTATATCCCCTCCAACTACCACCAATCCTCTTTTAATCCATTCACTGTTGAATTTTTTTTCCCATTTTTTTAGTCTATACAAGTAAGGCCCATATATATTCAAACAAGTGATTTATTTTCCAAGGCTCAGATGGAACAAATAATTTCCCATGGCTAATAAAAAATCCCAGGAATCACAATATGGAAAATATATTTTTTCCACCCTCTATATTCCTATAGCATCAATAAACATAAAATCTCATCCCCCTAAGAGTTTGGACAAGTCTTGGACAACCTTCTCCCCGTCTATCAGAAGTTCTTGCAAGAAAATTATAGATGGTTTATGAACATCAATTGATATTTTAATAGCCAATTTCTTTGAGGAATTGGCCAATCCTCTACAATTCAGAGTTAGGAAAATCATTTTGAAACATCCCTGTGGGCATTTTTTCTAAGGGATCCAATAAGTGACAATTATCTTCCACTTTTTACTTCAGAAATTTTTTTCTTTTGAGCCAAGGATATAAAGGATTTCCTACCCCTCTAAGCCGCTTAGGTATATTTTCTTCTAGAACTTCCAAACCTCTTGCTATCCCACTTGAAAAAAATGGATGCTCCTCTAGTCCTTGGCTCGAGGTTATATTTTATTACCTCAGAGGCTTGGGAATCACTATGAGAATCCAATTCAACTATCTTTTTAGGTGAATTCTTTGAATTCCCTGGTGAAAAAGTCTCGTCACCTTATAACCTTCCCAATCCATCCAATGGAATCAGAGAAGGAGGCTTTGGGATAGTAATCCCTGAAACTTTGGGGAGGAAATCACTAGCTTGATCCATATTCTGATTGTCTAACTCTACCTCCCAAGACACAAAAAAACAAGTTTTCATAATTCTTTTCAAATTCAAGGGGAGGAGGAAAACTTTGCTTACTGGAATCTTTCAAGTGCCCAATTTTGGTTTTTTGTTCCATGGGGTGCACCTCCTACTGACCTATAGCCTCCCTTGATGTTGATATCAACGTAAACTTAGCCTTGGGTGAGCTCTTCAGGTTACCCTCAGAGAGGTCCTTCCTCTTTGGAGACTAAGAAATACCCCTATCATTTTGTTGTGCCTTGCACACCCAGTCTTTCCTTCTATTCACAGGTGAGCATTCATTTCACAAGTACCCATAAACATGGCATCATCTACATTTAAAAGGAATTCATTCATAATCAAGGGATTGTTAGAAAATCGCAGATCCCCCTCTCTCATTATAATAGAGTCAACTAAATCTTTAAAAAGCTCAATTCCAACTAAAACATTATAATAGAGTCAACTAAATCTTTAAAAAACTCGATTCCAACTAAAATTCTAGCCATACCCATGTATCCAAAGTAACGAGAATAATTATCATAAATAAACCCAAAGTGTTTATGTCTTAAATACCTCATCCAACCAAGTCAAGGGAGCCTTGGCAACCTAACCTAAAGTGGAAAAAAGTGGGTTGAGCAAGCATGAAAATACAAGTGCGAGTGCTTGAAAAAGAGAAGTTGCATCTCCCCCACTTCCATCTAGTCTATAGAATCTTGTTTGCATCTGCTACAGACCTAAGAATCCAAACCATCCAACCCTTAACCATAACCACGCTCCGAGGAGGGTATAGGAATTTTTTTTCCATAAATCGAACACGCGACCTTGAAGTGCTAAAATCTTTTGATACTATCCTTATTTAGGATAAAACCCCGACGATTATTACAAAATGCGGTGAGCGTGGATCGAACACGCGACCTTCAGATCTTCAGTCTGACGCTCTCCCAACTGAGCTATCCCCGCTTATTGATCATATGCGTTCATCAAAAGTCTGTGGAAACAGATGAAAAAAAAAACCTGGCGCTATTAATAACCACCGTAAAATAAACAAATCGATGAATGTTATAATAATTGATTCATCTGGGCTTACTCTTTTGCAGGTAAAACGTAGTTATAAGGCATAACCGTTCAATTCATTAAATGCTGCAACTAAACAACAGGCGCAAACACAAAGAGAAAAACCTAATTTGGAGATGCGGGGTATCGAACCCCGTACCTCTCGCATGCAAAGCGAGCGCTCTACCGTTTGAGCTACATCCCCACTGTCCATAAAGTTGAAATATTTAATTCACGTAATATCTACACGCTAAATTAAATTAGAGTTTGTTTTTCCATTCCGTAGTACAAATCTTGAAGGCAATCTTGAAAATATACTATTATGTTTTAATTGAAGATCATGAAAGTAATAAGTTGGAGATTTATACTTAGTTTTAGATTTTGGTTTTATTATGATTATAAAATAAGTAGTTTTTATTTTTAATTTATATATAAAAAATAAGTTTAATTTTCTTAAAAAAAAACTATAATATTATTTTTAATTATAATTTTATAGAAAATAATATCTTTTATTTTTTAAATATAATTTTTTTTTTCAATAAATTATTTTATAATAAAATTCAAATATTTAATTTATATATATATATAAATTTTTATTATAAAAACATTTTTTTAAGATACATTCATCTTAATTTAAAAACTATTACTTATTACTTATAGAGCATCTTATTCAAGGCCTTCTTTAATGTGGCCTATTTAAGGCCACATTTTTATTATATGATTTATATCAAACTTGGAGACTTCAAAAATGTTAACATTCATTTATCCACGGTCGAGGTAGGAAAAAGAGAAAGCTTAAGGTCGTTGTGGCAGAAAAGTATGTTGCCCAAAGATCCCTCACCCAGGGGTTGCAAGTCCAACCAGTTGCCAGAGTACCGGATTATGTCCATAAGAGGACCAGAGGTTGAATCTCCTACAGATATCTTGGAGTTGAGCACTCGCATTCGGAATTAAAATCCCAATCGGAGTAATTGAAGGTCATCCATAGGCATAGTTTTTGTTAACTCTGCCAACGTCCATCAACATGCTTGGTGTTAACTCTCCCAACGTCCATCGACATAGTTCATGTCAACTCTGTGGATTGGTAGCGAAGCATTCCAGTTCCCGGAGCCAAATGCGTAGACTAAGGACTCATTAGAGCGACATAGTTTCTGGAGTGACATAGCTTCTAGAAGCGAGCGATAAAGGGACCCAGTCTCAGGATGGGGGCCCAATTTCTGCATTCCAATGAGGTTTTCGGGCTTCCAGAGAGTTTCATGGCCAAGGGGAAGGTTATTGAGGGACCCAGTTTCTCTACAAGCAGAAGTCAAACTACTACTCAACGGGAACATAAAACACATCAAAACAATTATGGGGGTTAATGTGGAGGAACCAAAAGAAATTTTAGCCTTGTGAGACAAGGTTCCAACTTATAGGAGGCACAAATAATAGTGCTTAGCACCACAGGAAACAAGTCTGCGAACTATTTGATTATTGTGGAGAGGGCAGGGTACAATGGGGTTTACAATCTTGGTTGAGTGACTCATTGCCACTACTGAACCATGTCCACCAAGAGGATTTGAGCTCTTACCGAAAACACGGCCTTCAGTTTGCTAGTGGATCTCCACTTTCCCATCCTACAGTAACAATGGAGGATTTAGCAAGAGCATGGGGTTCTTTTATGGCAGATTTATTTTAGAAGGATACAGGAACACAAAAGAAAGATTGTTTTTTGTAAACACAAAGAAATATAAGGGGATTTTAAAGTGTAGGTAGACCCAAAAGCTAAGGAAACCACATAAGAAAAAAATTGCAATGATCTTGCCAAAAGAAAACAACATATCCAGTAAGGCTTCTCAAACCAGTGTGAAGAAAATAGAAATTAAGGATCTCGAACCGAATTTGGACAAAACAAAGGCTTTCGAAGAAAACAAAGAATACATAAAAACAGTTAACCATGACACCAAAGACCTATATAGTCCCACATCAACACCATTAATGTGGTCATCTGAGCTATATGTGAAAGAACTCATGAGCATGAAAAGGAGACTCAAAATTTTAGAAGAGAAAAGAAGGTATGAAGGCAACAAAGTAAACGAAATTGTTGAGTTCCAGAGAAAAATAGAGGGAGAAAATAAAGCGCTTAAGGAACAAATCTCAAGCATGCAGGTTAAAATGGAAATAGGACAACAAGAAGCGACTGCTTTCAAACATGAATTAGAACAGATGAGGATAACCAGAGTTGAGAAACCAGAATTGGTGAAAGAAGTGGACAAAACACAAAGACAAGAGATTCAGGTAGCGTTAGCTGACTTGGAAGCTAAAGAAAATGAGCTAAAAGATCAGATAGAAGAGGCTAAATCATGGTCACAAGTTGTAAGTGGGTCATCAAACAAACAAAAAGAAATCATTGAGAAGCAAATCAAAATACAAATAAAGGAAGAGCAGGATAAGCGAGACAAGGTTGCAAATATCATTATCAAAGGACTGGGGGACTTCGGTGAAAATGAGAGGGAAAACATTCTAGCAAGGGACTTCCTTAAAGATAAGTTGAAATGGACAGGGTGTATTCACCAGGGAAGTAGGATTGGGCAAAAGATAGAGGGAGGAAGAGATAGACATGTAAGAGTTATCTTCAGGAATATAGAGGAATTGAATATGATCCTTACAAATATAGAATTGCTTAGAGGCACACACATCTACCTAGATGAGGACTTGACTTTTTCTCAACAAGAACAACAAAGAAAGGAGTGGGAAAAAGTGAAAACACCAAGAAATGAGGGAAAATAGGCATCATTGAAGAATGGGAAGGCTCAAATCAATGATCGTTTCTCAAATAAGAAATATGAAATCATGGCCCCACGAGACTATTTATATGTAGTAAGTTGGAATTGCAGAGGTTATCCATGGAGAAGAGGTCTGGGGTTGGGGCCCATAGTAGAGGGGAAATATATTATCATTCTTGTAGAAACGCATGCGCACAATGGATGCAAGGTTCCAGATTTCGAGGGGTACAAGAAAACTTCAGTTTGAAACAAAGGAAATGAGATAGGCAAAGGACACAATGAGTTGCAATGCTAATAAATGAAAAATGGTGTGGTGTTGTAAAGGTGGTAAAAGAATACCCAAACAAACAATACATCTAGCTGCAAATAACTGAGAAGGAGGTTACTTTTAGGTTGGTTGCTTGCTATTTTTCCCCAAAAAACTCAAAGATCTATAAAAGAAGCAATTTAGACAATGAAGACCTGTATGCCTCATTGAAAAGAGATATCTCTCTATTCATCCACTTGGGATAAGTAATGTTAATGGGTGATTTTAATGCAAGGAAAGTTAACAACCAATCTCTCCAGTTGAGCAATGAAGAAAGAGGGGAAAACAATCCCTTATGGTTGGAATAGAGTGGAGATCAATCATGGGAAAGAGATTCACAATATGGTAATGGGGGTGTGGCACACTTTGGGGCAGAATTATTGGGGCTTTGTAGTTTGTTTGGCATGGTTATCTGAAATGGAATGAGAGGGTGGCTAGCTTTAGGGGGTATCACATGAAAAACTTACAATGGTCAAAGTGTGGTAGATTGCTTAATCTACTCTCAAATTTTTAGTTTTGGAGTGATGAGGTTTGAAAAAGGTCTTACCCTATTGAAATGAAATCCGATCATGCCCCCCTATTGGTTAAGCTAGACTTCCCTACTAGTTCACACAATCATCAAATCCTTAGCATACAAAAGAAAAATCTTTCCAAAGGAAAATTCCTCATGAATCAGGAAAATAGGGAAAGGTTTAGTGCCACTCTTAAGTAGCAGTTTCAGGTTATAAAGTACAATAGAGAAGATGAGACAACCAAAGAGATCGGTGGTCCTGTTCATAGTATTTTGTTGATCCCAACAATCCACAAGGCAATAAGTTCATGTAAAAGGTCTCATCCCAAGAAGAGGGCTACAAGTACCTTTTCGACAAATCCATGGTATGATGAAGAATGCAAGGCAACCAAGAGATCTCTAAAAAGACATAAATTTGGGCAAAGAAAACAAGAAGAAATATGAAATCAAAAAAACAAGAGTATGTAAATGCAAGAAGAAAGGAGTTAACCTCTCTTGGAAAACACAACCCCAAAGGATTTTGGAGAGAACTACAACAAAAGAGAAAGCAGACTGAAAACAATATTACATATGTCCAATGGTTAGAATATGTGAGGCTCCTTTATGAGCGGGTACACAAGAAAGATACTCCTCCCATAGTGAAAACATTAGTGGAACTCTTCATAGTGGATGATACCAAGCAAGGAATAAAGAATTTAGCAAGCGACAAAGTAGAGGACATAGACAGGCTTCAAGCTAATTTTTAAAATGGGGGGTTGAGATCCTTGCACCTTACATAAAAGGAATTTGCAATGGGATCATTCAATACGACTTTCCTGGTGAATGGACCACCAGTGTGGTCATTCATGTCTTTAAGAATGGTGATATCAATAACCCTTCCAACTACCACACTATTATGGTCAACCCCTTCATGGGAAATTTTTTTGGGAGCATGATAGAGCAAAGAATCAACAATTGGGAAAAATATGAGGGGAAAGGGGAAAAAGGGTAGGCAGGTTTTAGACCTAGGCATTCTACCATTGATCATTATGTTACCCTTAGACATTTGATAGAGAAAATATGGAACAAACAAGGTGAAACAACCTATTGTTGTTTTGTGGACTTTAAGAAAGCCTTCGACATAGTGCCTAGAGACAAACTATGGAATATAATGGAAGTGTTGGGTATCCCAAATGGATATAGAGCGGTAGTTCACAAACTTTATGAGAAGGTTAGAGATAAAATAAAATAAAATAAGTGAAGGAATGTTCAAATGTTTTGGTAGTGATATTGGCATTAAACAGGGATGTCCTCTATCTCCCACTTTGTTTGGTTTATAGATTGCTAAGTTGGAATCTTGGTTGAGCAGGACAGATGAAGAGGGTGCCCATCTAGCAGGGTATGTGGTGAAGCTACTTTTATACATAGATGATCTTATTCTATTTTCAAAAACAACACATGGATTAAGAGAACATTTAAAGGCCTTAGAACAATTTTGTCTGGAACAATTTTGCCAGGAGGTAGGGATGCAAGTGAACATTACCAAGACCAAAATCATGATCTTTTCTTTAAATAGAAAAAGACAAATCATTCACCTTTCTTTTCGAAGGCAACCCATTGGAGATAGTAAAAGAATACAAATACGTTAGGATTGACTTCCACTTTAAGCTCAGTTGGGAGACTTGTAGGGAGAAAAGGATACAGGGAGGATGGAGAGACTCATATTTACTCCAAAATAGGTGTAGAAAAGATGAACTTTGGGATTGGAAAACCCAAAAAACCCTCTTTGGTTTGTTAGTTACGCTGGTTGTTCTCTATGGTTGTGAAATATGGGGAAGCAACATGTCAACTTGCAGTTGGAGACAACTAGAAATAATTTAGAAGCAATTAATTACTAGCAATCTCAAAGTTAAAGCTTCAGTCCCGTATGAAATTCTTTTAGCTGAAAATGGTACTTTTTCGTTAGAGGCGACATCGATAACCAAATTAATAAGCTATTTAAAGAAGGTGGAAAACATGGATAACCAACGCTAGCCCAAGTTAGCCATGGAGGAGGAGTTAGAACGTAGGAAGAAAACTTGGAAGAAGCAAATAAAAATTGGTCGAGAAAGTGGAACATCAAGCTGCATGAATGTCCTAACACCAAAGAAGAAATAAAAAAGATTGTGATTCAAAAATTTAGGACTCCCATGTGGAACAATCAAAGTGGGTGTAAAAAATCATACTACATCAAGGAGTTTAATCCAAGTCGTGATCATAGTGAGAAAACATATTTAGGGGAAACTATTAAAGGAAAAGCAAGGTTGTTAGTTGCACAGCTAAGGACGGGTTCACATCACCTTAGATGTGAGATCGGTAGGTGGAGAGCACCCAAAGAAGTTTGGGAGGAGAGAACTTGCATATTCTGAAATAAGCTTGTGGTGGAGAATGAGTGGCACTTTGTCATGGAATGTGCAGCCTATAAGGATATTTGCAGTCAGTATGAAAACAACTTAAAGGTCAACAACATTCACCGGCTATTTTACGAGGATAAGATCAACCAGATTGCTAGTCTTCTAGTCAAGATTCGTAGCAGAAGATCTGACATCGAAAAGAGTGTGAAGATGAGTTAGGGTTGTTATTCTCTTGGTACCTTAGGTTGTTCAGCCTTGTGGACGTCATTAAAATCCATCAATCACTATTATCTCAAACATGTGTTTTTTCATCTCATTAGTATCGATATGTGCATCAATATGTATAATGGTGTTGTATTTGAGTCGAAATTTGTAACTTTTGTGTTTTTTAGCGTCATATTTGTGTCTTGTGAGTGTCATATTACATAACTATTGCAATGTATTAATGTCATATTTTATTCATGTTGATGTCATTATATGAAACTTTGGTGTCTTATTAGCATCATTTTTGCACTGTATTTCATCAATGTTGCGTTAAAATAACATAACATCTACATCAAAAATTATAACATATTGCATCAAAAGTGTGTTTTATTTGTAAATGTGTTGAACCTGCACAAAATATATCTAGCTAAAAAATAATACACACATTTGCAGAGAGAATTTGAGAAATAAGAAGGAGAGAAAGAATGAAAGAATTCTCAATAACCATTGTGAATAATGAATAATTTACACATGATATAGTTTGTATAACTCAATGAGTGCACATTGGAGGAGAACCAATGCGCCATAGTGGTGGTCTAGAGTGATCTGGACGCACACCAATAGTTACGTGAGTGAACTTCTACCTAGTCTAGTCTCTCAGGCTGTTACAGGAGTGAATTGTCACCTAGTTGAGTTAACTAGTCAACTAGTCTTCAGTTAACTGACTGAAAGGAGAGTAGTGAGGAGTTAACTCAGGAAATCAAGGGTAATGCGCCAGTCTGGTGATGATCCCAAGGTGTCACATACCCACTACGGAAATTAAAACTTTTCGCCCCTTCTCTTCTTTTCCCCGAAGAATAGAATTCCCCGAGTCCCTATGGGACCTAATATAGACCCTGCCATCCCTTAACCGCACTCATCTGATTGACGGTTATGGCCACATGCCTAACCAGTATGGCGTCCTTTCGCTCTTTGCGTGACTCGCAACCTCGCGAGTTGGGGCGTCGAGCCTTTGTGCTCTTATCTTGCGAGCCTCTGAGACGCGAAAGTCAGTGATGGTTTGAATTCCTTTTCGCACTTCTCGCAACTCGCAACCTCGTGAGTTGGGGTGTCGAGCCTTCGTGCTCCTATCTCGCAAACCTCCGAGACGCAAAAGTTAGCGATGGTTTGACTTCCTTTTTGCACTTCTCGTAACTCGCCACCTCGCGAGTTGGGGCGTCGAGCCTTCGTGCTCCTACCTCGTGAACCTCCGAGACGTGAAAGTCAACGATGGTTTGACTTCATTTTTGCTCTTCTCACATCTCGCCACCTCGCGAGTTGGGGCATCAAGCCTTCGTGCTCCTACCTCAAGAACCTCCGAGACGTGAGAAGTCAACAGAATTTTGACTCCTTCCCAGGCGACGTGTGTCCACCTGTCGGCCATGCGGGCCACACCTGATGGATGTACCACGTGTTTTCACTAGCCTCGGCTCTCGACACTTTGTGACTTATATGGTCGAAAGTGGCCCCTTCCAACCTCCGAACCCCCGAACTCTCGGTATACGATATCTCCATGGAGTTCTGATCCAACGGTCCTCCCGTTCCTGGATTCAACGGTTCAGATTCTCCTCCTCGCGTTTTGCACTTCGTGACTTCGTGGGTTGAAGCACCCAACCCTAACCGCCTTGCAACTCTGCAAGATCCAACGGTTATCGGCTGTTCACCACTTCTATCTCGAAGTGTCTCTGTCGTCTGTTTCTCCTCTCTTCTACGTGCGTCTGGACGTACATTTTCGACGACCCAGATCTATTTCATCCAGCTAATCTAATGACAGTTGTAGCTCTTCCTTGAGCATGCACTTCTCTTTCTTCTCCTTGGAAGATTTCTTAAGTATCAAAGGTCTCAGCCTTTGCTTATCCTCTGTGACCTTCGCAGCTATGGCTCCGTGCACAAAACGACACTATCCCTCCCGGGCTTCTCTACTCTGAAGCCATGAAAGATTTCCTCGACCTCTATGAATTCCTACAGGGTCGGTGCATCTGACCAGGTGCTACCTGTCCTGAGCTTCATCAACTATGAGGGACTTGGGAGCTTTGCGCTCTTTCTCCTAGGTTTGACTCTTAAAAGAGTCTCCAGCACATCTATTTCTCTCCTTCATCAAGACTAGGACTTGAGTGGGTCTCGGTCTCTACTTGCTTTACGGGGAACCTGTGCATAACTGCACTACCTCTCCTGAGCTATGCCTTTAACACTACTCGTGAAAACAAAGGAAAGGGGTTGAGGCATTTAATGCCCCCTCTTCTCCTTCCAATCTAACGGCCGTGAATGACCGCAGATCTTCCAATAGGATCTCGCCCGTCAAACGATACTTATCCCTACACAGCCATCTCAGGATTTCAAGAGGATCGTTCCTCCTTGTGCAGGGTTACTAAGGCCTTGTGCCTTCACATCCTATTTCCAGGTTCTTGATGGGATTTTCAAGGAGGGTATCTCTATGGGGAGGTTTACCCAAGGTACTATCTGAGGCAGATAAGGGTATCTCTCTCTTGAGAACCGGACGTGAAGTCTTAATTAGATCAGTATGCATATAAATAGCGATTTATGAAAACATAATCCATACATAGTCTTTCCATTATAAACATGCAACTACTAGTACTGATCAAAACACCATACAGACATTCTTGCACTGAAATCATTCACAATTTCATAGCTTATGAGCATAAATATCAGAATATATATATATATTTCAAGATGCCAGAGACAAAACACTTATCAGAAAAACAACAGAGGTGATGCAACTGCTGAGAGGGGTGCTCATTTCCACCCAACCGTAGGCTCAGCGACTCCTAACAGATTTACCACTAGCCACCCCCGAGCTGAGACGACGATACTGTGAGACTGTGTCTTTGTCTTCTAGTGACCGAGAACGAAGGTTACTCTCCTTCTTCTCCGCTATCACTCACTCTGCATATTTTTCCAGAGTTCTTCTTCCCTCGCGTCTGCTCGTGATCACACACTCCTCTTTGTTATTGGATAAATCTGTAAGTGCGGACACAAACCGATCTCCCTAGATCCACCTGGATCTAGAAAAAAGCAAGACAGAATATGACTCTTTCCCTAGATTCTAACCATTGAATTAAATAGGAGGCAAGAACAAAGAATGTACCTTATTATCGCTTCCCTTGGTCTTTGTTGCTCCCGCTTCACTCCAGTGCTCTCGTACAGTCAAGACCAAAACAATACAAACCAACCGAAGTGAAGAAAGCACAATCTATTCAATAGTTAATCTATGTATATGATCAAGGAGTTATACAATAAAGTTGAATTAGCTTTATGGGAAAGGGACATGTTACTGTATTATATTAATGGAAAGTAAAGATTACAACCTGAGCCTTGATGTTGCAAACTTCCTTTCGATGGCCCTTGTCTCCGACACACACACTTTCTCACTTGCATGAAGAAGATCAACTCCTTTGGATGAACTTGCTAGAGTCTCCAAGCTGCTATAGCATCAGTCCTTCACACAATTCTTTCACCAATTCTCCAATGAATCTTGCTTCTAACTTTGCTTAACCTTTTCCATGAGAATTCCCTCAATATATAGGAGAGAATGAATTAGTTACTTGAATAAGAATGATCCCAAAATATCAGGGAATCTAGTACTAGGATAACCATTCGAATGCCATCTCATCCTTCTAGAAGATTCCCTTCTAGAAGCATCGAGAATTCATCTTTTTCCCTTCTTTAGAAAGAGTTCGCACCCTAGCATTTCAACACAGTGCGAACTTCTCACACCCTGGCTTAAGGCAACCTGCGAGAATCATGCATTCTCGTAGGAAAATATACTAGCAGCCTGCGAACAGTCCTCAAAAATGTGATTTATGGAAAGAGATGAAGGTAACTTTTCTCAAGAGAAAGTTCTAATGAAGAGCCTGAGTACACCATCATCAATACATCATCATGATGACCAAAATCATGGGTAACAGAATGCCCCCCAAAGTATGAGGTTGGAACCAGTGACAGCCGATATACTTTGTAAGATGCATGTGTGTGTCAGGAACCAAGAGCACATCTAATCGAAAACCTACGAACAACCAAGCATTTGCAGAATATCATATATACCAATTCTGAGGTAGGCATTCCCATACTCAGATCATAGACGGATGACAATTGTAGACTTGGGTCATGGCCACCAATCATACACTGTGGATCCATGCCGTCAAAATATAGCATAGCCACCAGGAATACACTATG
>JASDQU010030231.1:6262-16765 GCA_032191745.1 Picea mariana | reverse complement strand
CATATCCCTCTTACGACGTGGCTTCTTAGACTTCCTTGGACTTCCTTCTTCTCTTTCCTTTCTGTTCTTCACTTGTGCTGCAAGTGCTTGGTTTTCCTCATCATCTACCTTTTGTTTCCTGGATATCAATCTAGATTCCTCTTGAGAGCAATCTGCCCATAACTTGTCAAACTTGGGTAACTTCCTTCTTGCACAAATTCCTTGGACAAATGGGTCCCAAGAGGGAGGAAAACCATTTAGCGTAGTGGTTACTAGTTCAACATCTTCCACTGGATCTCCAATGGCTGCTAATTGGTCTTTGATTTGTGAGATCCTTGTAAAGAAGTTGGCCATCGTCTCTGACTTGTTCATAGTCACATTTCTGAGTTGATGCCGTAGGGTAAGCTTCCGACTGGTGTTCTTTCTTTCATAGAGTCTGGTTAGGGCATCAAACATCTCCTTTGCAGTCTTTAGTTTTGATACATTGGGTATCAGGTGATCCTTGATTGAGTCTGTCAAGATCCTCTTGATCTTGACTTCATTCTTCCTGAACTTTGCCTTTGCTTCTTCGTCTTCGGGTTCTGGAAGCATCTTCTTGATGTGATCCAATAATTCATTCTCTTCTAGAATGAGTTATATTCTATGCTTCCAGGATCTGAAGTTATCTGCTCCATCCAATCTGTCTTCTACTCTCATACTGGTAGACATTTATTTGTTGGTAGAAACCCTAGCCCCTGAAAAAAAAACTCAATTCTTCAAACTTCACCAAACTGTACGTTTAGGGTTTCAGGGGGTGCGCTAGAGTAGGGTGCACTGCTCTGTACAATAATTATCTCCAACGTCTTTTGGAAAGTGCTCAATGAGCTTGACAAGGTATTGCAGCTGTAGGGTACTGTAAGGTGCCGCTGATCGATCTTCCTTCCAGTGGTTAAACTGTTTTGAAGGTAACCAACTATGATACCAAGTTGGATTTTCCTTATTTACAGAGCATTAGTGTTACTAGTGTTCTTTTACTTTGTTATCATTAACATATATCTATCATGTACTGAGCAGTAGCAACATAAACAATAGACAAAGAAACACAAGAGATTTATCCTGGGAAAACCCCAAATGGGGGAAAAACCCAACAACCTTTCTTAGATAGATTCCGTTCACAAAGCAAGTCCTATCAAATAAACCCTAGCACAAGTGCTAGCTCAACTAGAAATACCACCCTAGTTGTAGTAGCAACACCATACAAAGGTAGTACACCTCCTTGAGGAGTAGCTCACAAGAGAGAGATACCAAAAGACTAAAAAAGAAGAAACTGAGTCACTGCAACAGTTGCATCTCCTTCTCCAAACTTGCGCCTTGCTTCTGTGTAGCCGGGAGAGTGTGAGTGAGTGAACAAATGAGCTAAGGCGCCTCCTTATTTATAGTCTTCCTATCCTTTTATTTGGGCCAACTTCTCTTCTGGGAAGGTGTCTTTTCATTATATTTTATTCTTCTGGGCTGACTTCTTTTCTAGGGTATTTCAACATCTATCCAATGGATCTCTTGCTTCCAAAATCTTCTCCGCATCTAAGAGAGGTCATCTAGGAGGGAAAGATCCTCCCGCAGCTACCAAAAGTTAAAACATCAACAATTTGTGTCTTAGTCCAATGTTGTCACTCTTGGGGAACATGGGTACTATTGGGAGGCCTTGATAGGGGTAACATACCACTCCCTACCATACTTAATACTTTTCATCTTGATTCCATTTGTTGTCTTATCTTTTGGTAATGGYTGTTACATGTACACCAAAAAGGCTTGTGCCTTCATCCTCCTATGAGAAGAAGGGCTAKAATGTCGAGGTTGATGCAGGTGTTGAGGAATAAAAAGAAAGCATGCTATAAAAGAAATAAGAAATAATGGGATAATAAATGACCAAGTCAAAAGCCAAAGGTCAGCTTGAGCTCTACCCCCTTGCTATGAGGTGATCGTCCCTAGTCCTAGTGCATTGAATGCATATCAATTAAAAGGATTTAATCCCGATAAGAAAAATCATGAATGCTTGAAACCTGAAAAGGAGACATGCAAAGCAATAAAAGAATATCAAAAGCCAAGAAGGGGTTTGAAATACACACACTACCGAGGAAAGGGTATCTCAAGTGACAAGCAATCCCTTTACAGAGGTGCTCATGGAGAAGAACCTACACGTGTCCTTGCATGTCAATGACATCATGACCATGAAGTAAACCCCATGTCACATCATTCACTATACTTACACTTTGAAGGGTTTATTGGGAAATACCTCTCTAGTTGGGTACTAGGACACCTAATAGGGTCTTATGATGATTCTCCGATACCTAAACTTGGTAAATTGCATAAAGTCTGAGCTAGTGTGAAGTTTGAAGAAGATACCTAATGTGCATTGGTTCCGTGGCTCTTGTATTAAGTGATGGCTTACTTTATATGATTCTAATGGCTGTTGTATCTTGTAGTTGTTGTTCTTACTTAATTCTGTGGACCTTGTTTGGTCATGATGCACCTTGACATGGCCCTTAGGAGGACGTTTTCCTGATGAGGCTCAGGATGTTATACTTTGTAAAGAGGACGTTGCACACTTGATGTAGAGCGTTGGGCCCCTTGATGATTTGACATGACTTGGGGCACCTTTCCACACCTCCTAGACCTTGGATGTTGGATAGATGAGCTTGGATATTGCAAATACAACTTGATGCGTGATTGAGAGGGTAGGAAGATGATAGTTTGGACAATGCACCCCTTGAGCATATTAGGGTTTTATTGGATGACGTTGCACTTGGAGATGATTGTACACCTCTTTGGAGAGGTTGTCGAGCTTTCCTCTCTCCTGACGTCATGCCCTAGCCCTTGGATGTTGCAGTTGTGATGATGACGTCATGATTTGATGCTTGTTGAGTTGACCTAACATTATGCCATCCCTTTGATGGTGAGTTGGTACTTGATGATGATGAGACATGATATTCGGGTGAGGAAATGTGACCCTTGACAATGCTTTGCACCCTTTGATGTAGAGACATGGCCTTTAGAGGCTCATTTACTCTTCTAGGGGATGACCTCACCTTCCTTTGAGGCTCTCTCACACACACGTCACTTTTGAGGGGATGTTTAGATGTATTTTCATTTTATCTTTGTATTGGAGGTTATTTTGGGGGTCAACCTAGACCTATCCACCTTGTATCATGGACATTTTACATTTTTGGGGCTTTATGAGAGGAAAAGCACTAGGGTTTCCTCATATAAAAGGCTAGTGCTTTCCTCCTTGGCAAATCATAAATCACAATTGTGGAGAATCACTTCTATAGTCTTCTTTTATTCTTTTCTCATCATGGAGTACTTATGCACATCTCTTGGAGAGTGATCTTGTGGATGCTTGTCTTGTTTTGGGTGGATGATTCATGATTTAAGGCTTCTTCATGCATAGCGATTTGGTATAGTAAGGGTTCTTTCCAAGTATTTATGTTTATTCATTGTGTTTTAAGTAGATGCTCTATCAAATTGTTGATAAGTTGGATGCTATCTTTTTTCCCTTGGATGATCTTGTTTGAAACCCTAAGAAGGATTGTAGTTGTGCATCCCCTTCCTTGTTATCATTCACCTTAAGCTTGTTGAAGCATTAAAGGCCAAATTTAGGGATCGTGATTGGTTAAATTCTAGGGCTTGTGGTTGTACTACCCTAGGGTTTACCTGCTTTTCACCTTGATCTCTTGTTAAAAGTCATAGAAGACATAGGACAACATTAGGGATTGTAATTGTACGTGCCCCTAATCTTGTCTTCCTAAAGGATAAACATAGGGTTTGTGATTGTACATCCCCCTAKAATTTAACCCTTGAGTTTTCTTTCCCATTTAATCTCCTTGAAGTTGTTGCATTGACTCCATATGCCCAAGGATCTTAGAAGGCACTAGTCTTTCTCTTGTTGCAAGTGACCTAAACCATTAGTTTTAGCTTTCTTCCTGTCCCAATGACTTGTGTTAGTTWTAGGACTTTGCATTGCATCCTAATTATCATCATCCCTAACCTAATGTCTTGCATTATTTGTTTGAAATCACCTCTAACATCATTTATTGCTGCATTAATTGCATYTTCAGGCATTAGGGTTTGGCATCTCACCTCTATTTAACATAATTTCATGCCATTTAATTRCAGCAATCACTAGCTAATGGTTTGTTAGTCTTTAATCTAGCTTTTAGCAAATCTTTCATTGCATTCTTGCTAAATTTAGGACTGTCTACTTGCTGCTGCTATAAACTTGTTATATTCTGAAGTGTATCATTATTCATATTTATKTCAAGTTTGATTATAGCCTTTCTTTTTCTTCGGTAGCTTGTGTTTCAGGGCATTTATTTTACTCTTGATTATTGCCATYGATTGTCTTAGATCACCCCCTCTCTCTCACACACACATCTTATTTGCTTTGTCTACTTCACCTTGACCTTGCCTTGAACCTTGACGTAGCTAGCGAAGTAACCAAGATAAGGGGCCGTAGACTTGCCTTAGCTTGCTACAGGATCCTTTGAGGTTGCTAGGGAAGCCTCCCTTGTGTTGGATCTCTATCATTCACTAAAACGAGGGAAGTACTTGCTTAGGTGACAGTGGCAAATACCTCAATATGCTATACTAATCAAACATCTTGTGAAGACTTTGCACAAGTGCTAGATTTTGTGATAACAAGACCTATGACAAATTTTACCAGCCAGCTCTCATAGAGCCATTTCAGAGTTTCTATAGAAGTTTCAATGCTTTTGCAATTCATAGAATGCTGCCTATGATGCCATGCAGCCTTGCCAAAAAACTGCTGATTATCTGCCCCTCTCATGCTGACACCAACCGGGGTGAGGGTTTATAAAAATATCTGAAACAGTTCAGGCTGCCAATTGACACCCATCACAAATTTCTCAGCCTATCCGATAGTCTGATAGAAACATCAAGGTTACATAACAATATCTCTTCTAATGATAGTAACAAAATCTATGTGAATATCTCCAGAAGCAGCTTATCATTCACTTCTGATAGAAACATCAAGTTACATAACAGTATCACTCCTAATGATAGCAGCAAATAGCAGCAAATTTCACATGTGAATATCTCCAGAAGCATCTTATCATTCACTTCTCACAGGCATAACAATCACATTCAACATGAGTGCTCTTGCAATGTTTCACACACCACTCACTTGAACCCTGCAGTAAAATCTCCGGCCAGCAACCAACATCCTCCTCAGGCAGATTTCCACAAACCATGCAGGCTACACATCCAGCAGAGCTCACAAATCTCACAGCCATCCAAGGCTCTCCATGGCTCTGATAACTCTCAACCAGAAGTCTCAATGTTCAGAAAAAGAATTAACAAAGGAGCACAAACTATATTCTCTGCATCAACGTTAGACATACTTACTCTCACAGAGAAAAGGTGGCAACATTCTGTCCACCTCCACTCTAATCTCAGGTACTGCTCTGCGATGGCTCAGACAGCTCTGCTGCTAACATGGTTCTGATTATCAGAGTTTGCATTCACAATTGCAGATTCACGCAATAGTAAATTGGAAGAGAGAACATTTTGAAGTGACTGATTCATATTCCAATGGTGATAGAACAAATTGAAAATAAGCACAATCATTTTTCTTAAGTGGGGATGCTGTGGGATTAGGGCTCAAGGGACGCCTAGTTGGCTATCCTTTATGAGCATTTATAGAGTATCATTCCTGAATTTAGGACACAACCGCCAGCATTAAATGATAGGTAACTTTGATCAAATAATTGATAAATGCTAGTATGGACCTGTGACACTGAGTTGGTGACTGCGGCATACATATACCAACTTGCTTGTAATGTTGCAACTTTTCTTGCTGACTGCAGGCTTTCATATATGGTGCAGATTGACTGCAAAGTTGCATTTGTTTTGCAGTTTAACTGCAATATTGCATTTGTTTAATTTATTTGTTTTTGAGCTTCAGACTTCTTCATATATAGGTTTGTAACTTCTTAATCATTAGATGCATGAGCTTTGTCCATCATACATACAGAGTTGTGAACTTGGCATAAAGCTTAGTTATTGACAATGGATGGCTAGATTTGTAGCAATGCTGTTTTCTTTGAAAAAGTGAGCATAATACAAAGTTTTCCATTTCTTTTGTTAAATTTTAGCATTACGACTTGGTTTGTAAATTGGAATAGATGATTGAAATTGATATTATGGAGAACCTCTGTCATCATTTTTCTTGTCCTGTGAACATTTCAGCAGCCTGAACTCCTAGGGAACTCATGGAAGCCTTTCCAAATACTCTCAAGAATTAATGAAAGTTTCTTTGCATTTTTGGATTTTCCTTATCTTTTTCACCTATTGCAGGTGAACAACCCAAAGATGGTTCCAAGACAAATAGAAGGAAATATCTTTATCATGGATGTAACAAATATATATGCACACCAGATATACACATAATAATGTTCCTTTATATATTAAGGATACACTCTCAAACATATGCATACAGAAATCTATGTACCCCTTTTTCTGTTTCCTAAAAATTTGGAAATCGTCTTTTTCAAAACTTGAGATGTTTCTGAAACTTGAGATTTTCCTAGTTTCAGATAACTTAAAATATATGCATCATAGCTATCTGTTCTATGTAGCCCTCTTTCCGTGTCCTAAAAAATTGAAAATTGTCTTTTTCAAAACTTTGAGATGTTTCTGAAACTTCAGATTTTCCTAGTTTCAGATAACATAAGATATATGCTCTTTCAGAGCCATCAGACATTATCTTTTAATTCTTATGGTGGCTCTTTAAATGTAATTGGCAACAGAACTTTTGTTGCCCCATTGGAGAGATTGAAGCTGGAATATATAGTACGTGGTGAACAAAAACACATTATCGAGCTTATTCAGTCTATAACTGCATCTCAGGGATTGAAAGGCTTTTGGAAAGGCAATGTTGTGAACCTACTTCGTACGGCGCCTTTTAAAGCAATCAATTTTTACGCTTATGATACATATCGGAAAAAACTGCTTCAAATGACAGGAAATGAAGATGCAACAAACTTTGAGAGGTTTGTTGCAGGTGCTGCAGCAGGCATTACTGCCACTATTCTTTGCTTACCGATGGACACTGTAAGTAGCATCTGGATGGTTTTTCTTTGGTATTTTTGCATGTGTTGAGTCTGTAATTCTCATCTGGGAGAAGGCTTTTAACCCTCATTGCATATTTGAGGCCATGCTAAGTAACTTGTGAGATTTCAACTGGGTGTTTTCAAGTGGTATTTGTTATTGACAGTTATTAGATTTTGGGAATCTTATAGTCGACGATTTTGTGTGGCTATTTTCTCATTATGCTGGTCAGCTTTGTATTTTTTCTGTATTTTCCTACTTTGTCATCTGTCATGATACACTATGTTCTCTCATCTCTTTTTTAGTTCTCACTGAGATGCTTTAGCACTCCCAATGTTCACTGATCTTCGTATTTTTGGTGGTTCTGTTGGCCATTTACGGGCAGTAATAGATATTACTATTTAAATTAATGAAATGTATTTAGAATTTTAGATATAGTATTGTGTAGTACATCATTTTTTGTAAGTGAATGCAATGCATTTCTACACTTTTCCTCCCAAAACACAAGTCTATTCCCGTTTCTTGAGTTTGTTCCCTTAGAAAATCTTGCAGTCATGATGTACACATAAATGATGAGGGGAATGCACATTACTTCTTGATAGAAATACAAAATTTTCACCATCTGGCCATGTTATTTTTGTTTGAGACTTGATATGAATAAGTAATTGCTAAAGGTTCTGTTTATCTTGCAATAAAATTGCTCAAAATGAGAAGCAGAAAGTCTTGAAATTTTGTCAGCAGTCTGTTGCAAAACAACTTTAATATAAAATGAAGTGAAATGAAATTAAACATAGTATTCTGTAGTACAGCATTCTTTGTAAGTGAATAGAATGCATTTCCACTCTTTCCCCCCAAAAATGCAAGTCTATTCCCTTATCTTGAGTTTGTTCCCCCAGAAAATTTTGCAGTCAAGATATACACATAAATGGTGAGGGGAATGCACTTTACCTTTTTGATAGAGATACAAATTCAATCTCATTTTTCACCATCTGACAAGTTATTTTTGGTGGAGACTTGATATGCATAAGAATTGCCAAAGGCTCTGTTTATCTTGCAATAAAATTGCTCAAAATGAAAAGCAGAATTCTTTCAAACTTTGTCAGCAGTCTGTTGCAAATTAGCTTTCTAGGAGAAAAATGGGAGCTTCCTTTAGAATTTAATGTTAATGCTTTGCAAGTTAAAGAACAACATAAATGACAAGTGAAGGGAAAGAACCTCGTGGATTTATTGGGGGCTGGTTCTTGAACTGACACCAACCAGCTAGTATATGCAGGGGTGTTTTAAGTCTCTTTCAATTGATTCTGGGTTATGTTATTTCAGTGGGGACTGTGAAGAAGCAAACTGACTGTGTTCTTTGATTTAATAGGCAGTAATTTGTCCAACAATAATTAATATTAGAATGTGTACTGTGAAAGGATAATACTACCTAGTAATAGATTTGATCTATGATTAAGTTGGGTGGCAATCTCTTGGGCATTATTCTTTTGTAGTTTATGGGCATTGTTATGGACTAGGCTCCAATAGAAAAGTAGGAGGTAGGTCAATTGCATATTATAAGTGGTGAGTGGTAAGCTGTGTTACCCCTCATATTGCATGAGGCCTTTATCATGTTTGAAGACCTTGCTCAAGCAAGCTGCATTTGGAGCATATTGATCCCAGAGTTAGTTTGTCATTATGGATGCATTCACATCAGGGATTATGGATGCATTCACATCAGGGATGATCATATATTTGTGATTTTGATCACACATCATGTTCGACAACACAGGTATTCTAACAAAGGATGAACACTTTCAGTAACCACTCACACAACCAGATCAAAGATCAACACACCGATGTTTTGACGTGGTAAAACCCCTATGGGGAAACATCCACGACCCCAACCTGTTGAGATTTGGGTACCCTGGAAAGTGGTCCCCATGTGTTTATGAGTCTCTAAACACAAAGGAGGAGACTATTACTCTTGTACTTTACTTTATGATTCGAATTTCACTTTGACTTAGGAGATTTGAGTCAAAAGTGAAATATGTCACTTAAGTCATTAAAGTGACAAATTTCACTTTTGACTCAAATCTCACCCATTGATTAGACTTGGCCTTAGTCACTGGGTTCGGTGAATTTCAAGCATTAAGTTCGAAATTCACCGAATTTTATCTGAATTCGAACATATTCGATTATGTTTGCCGAACTCCAAGCCGAATGCTAACTTGAATCTGAACATTAAAAAATTCTTTAAAAATCGCTTGAATTTGATCAGGTTTGATTAGGTTGGGCCGACGTAGGGTTTAAATTTTAAAAAAGAAATACAAAGCGTGAATAAAACCCGCAGGGTTCTAATTCGTGCCACCAAGGTTTTGTAGCTTTGCCGCATGCATCCCGTGCCTACACTCCCGTGGCCCATGCTCGATTTGGAGTACTCGTACCCTCGACAGTATACAACTGAGTGGAGTGAGTTTGGAGTACTCGTACCCTTGACGGTTGACGAAATCCAACTCGCAGGTCTCTGCTAACCTACCCGATAGCCTACCCGACACGACCAGGTAACTTATAGTTTATTATATATATGTTTATGAACATATTAATTTTTTAATTTTGTATTTTCATTATATATTAATTTTTGTATTTTCAAATTTTAACTTTTATTATATATTTTTCATATTTTTATTATATATTAATTTTTCAATTTTCAAATTTTATACTTTTATTATATATATTTTTAAATTTTCAAATTTGTAGTATGTCGAACTTAGCCTACCCGACACGGCCACAGGTAACTTATAATTTATTATATATATTTTTATGAACATATTAATTTTTTAATATTAATATTTTCTATTTTCATTATATATTAATTTTTTAATTTTAACTTTTATTATATATTTTTCATATTTTTATTATATAATTATATATATATATATATATATATAAATTTTTTGGTTTTATATTTTCATTATATATTTGATTTTTCAATTTTCAAATTTTATACTTTTATTATATATATTTTTAAATTTTCAAATTTGTAGTATGCTGAACTTAATGCTGAATTTTATTCCCAAAATTTTCATGGTCGAACTTTTGTCGAACTTGAAGGTCACCGAATTTGAACACGAACACGAACCAGGTGACTAAGGACTTGGCTAGATTGGATATAGGCCATTGATCCTTTAGGGTTTGGCCAAATGAGGCTAAAGGAGGGTATAGTGCATTTATGAGACTCATTCTTCACTTGAGAGGAGAGGAGATGAGAAGGAGAGCTTGGGCGCAAATCTTGAGGAAAGGAGGGCGCACTTGCATGAGGGTTTGAGGAGGAAGCTTTGCTTGAGTTGAGGTTGCTTGGAGAGGTCTTCCATGGAGGCTTGACTACTATCCTAGAGGAGGGCGCATACTTGTGGTGGAGGGCACATTTACTAGTGGAGAGGG
>JASDQU010030229.1:11838-22432 GCA_032191745.1 Picea mariana | reverse complement strand
TGGGATATGAAGAACACTATTCTAGATAACCAAGTACATTAACATGCAGGGTCATACAAGATAGTAAGAGATCATTCAATTCAAATTTATGAGCTAAATAAGAAGATAACAGTTCTTAATAGCTGAGCTAAATTGAATCAAATTACAGAGCAATGTAACACATGAGAAAATCTGAAAATGGTAGCAAAAGAAGACTGTCATTCATATAGAAAAATAATGCACAAGTTACATAGCCAAAAAGTGTCTCCAGAATTGAACCCCTGGTTCCTATTCTACCCTTAGCTTTATAGCTTTACAAAGCAGTTCTGAGATCCTGAAAACATGGATCAAATATGCTAAAGATAGTAAATCAAAATCTAGTTGCATAAGATGTGGGATGATCCCCAAAAATAAGGTCAAACCCAGATTTCATGGTCTTCCTCTCTTGTTGAGTGCTGGTGTACTGCGGGATAGCCTCCCAAGGCTAACTAATGACTCTCCAAGAGAGACAAATTCGAATCTGTTCATGTGAGAAAGTGTCCTGATTTTCTATCTTTGTCAAAGATACCAAAAACCTTTGAAACACCTCCTCTTTCCATCACTTATCAAAAATAGCTATTGGATTTGTGTTGACAATTCATCAAATGTTCATTCAAAGAGTCTTCAAACCTTTCCAGCTCAAAAAACTTCGATCTGTGCAAAAACTTGATCATTCTGGAAATTACAGGCTTTTGGTGGTTAACTTAGAAAGCTGCTGAGTGAATTATCTACCGAAAGTCCTGTATTTCAGTGGTTAATGAACATTCGTCCTGTTCACCTAAACCACCGAAACTTCAGTTTTGAGAAAACTTCAAAATTGCAAAAATTCTTACCTCGGATCCCTTTTTGATGTTTAAGGTTTCTTGGCTGAAGCAGCCCTTGTTCGTGTTGATCTGCGAACTTCTGTTGGCTGTGTGGAAGGCTCTGGTGTGTCTACCATGGTCGTAGCTAAGTTAGCCAGGGTTTCTAATCCAGTTTTCTCCTGAGCTGGTGATTGAAACTCCTTTAACTTCAACCTCAGAATCCTCAGCTATCTATACAGCTTCATGTTTTCCCTGATCAATACCCTATTTCTGTCTTTAATCTTGTCATGCTTCTCCTTGAGGGTTTGGTTTATTTTGAACAGCTCTGCATTTCTGTTAGTCGGGTCTGTATTAGCTTTTTTAATCACCCTTTCTAGGACCTCCATTTCATAGACCTCCTGCAAGAGTTTGTTGATTTTCCGTGATCTAGATGTTCTAGGCTTACTTGAAGAAGCTTCCGCCCCTGGTGCACTGTGTGCCTCAGGAGGAGTTGGTGAAGGTAAATTGGAACGAAAGTCTGCACCCTTTTCATTCTATACATTATCATGTGTGTCAGCCAATTCCTGTTCTGGTTCTAAATCGTTGTAAGGTAGGTTTAAAGGGTTATTTCCTGTAGCAGGGTCCTTAAACTACTCACCTTCAAACTGCAGTTTTCTTTTGATTCCTTTCTTCTTACCAGAGGATGATTTTATGGGATCTCTTGGTGGTGAGATGCCTTTCCTTTTCCTATGACTACTTTTGGGAGTAACAGTCTTTCTGCCACTGGTCTTCTTAGATTCAGCTCCTGGTGGTTTCTCTATTTGGAATTCATTTCAGAAAAGAAAGAAACCCCATTTGACCTGTTTCCTCTACAGAGCTTCCTTGACAAGAAGAGTGATAAGCCCTTGGTGAGATAGTCTGCTAGCAACCTTAGTAGGCTTGGATTTAACTTGTCTAGCCATTTTAGTAAGGGTCTTGTGGAAATAGAAAGGTAGATTTATTGTTTCTCTACCTGTTAAATGATTGAGAAGCTTAAAATGGTAAAACATTACTCTGTTATACCGTCCCTCACAAGTAATGTAAAAAAAAATTGCCTTTAGCAATGCCTGCCGCTGAGGTTCTAAAAAGGACATTGGAATATCCTTCTTCCAAATCAAGTTTTTGTGGATGGGCAACAAATATGATCTGAATTCTATATTTGATGGCACTATGGATTTAAACCAACAGTCTCCTGACCGTGGAAGACCTGTAAACTCTGCTATAGAAGTTTCATCTATGATAAACTCTTCTTTCCCTATCTTGGCAGATCTTCCATCATATGCAATTGCAAAAGCTTCGGCTACTTGTTGATGAAAACTGGTCAGTTTTTCACAGTATGTGAATACCCCTACTTGTTTGAAAAACTCTGCTATCTCTTGGTGCGCCTCCAAGTACCAAACCCCATCCACCTCAGACCTCAATACTGGCCCTGCTTTCGGCATTGGTCAAGTTTGACTGTTCCTGCGATTATGGGGAACTTAAATTCCAGAGAGACAAAGGTTCTAGAACTTAGGAACACAAAGAGTATATCTTATGGAAGAACTGGTGGGATAGGGTGACACCAAATTCGAATCACTGAGCTCAAATGCTAACCAAGTTTCGGATGAAAATTTGACTGAGAGTATGCCGAAATTTTAGATTTTCGGTGGTATATGCATTTAAATATTAAACGAGACGGGTTTTGGACTTGTCGGATAAGTCGACCTGGCTTAATTGATCTGATGACGATCGCTGAAATTTGATGGCACTTTGACAATCACCAGGAGAAACGGGATTGGGAATTCTGGAAAAACGTTTAATTGACGAAATCGCGGACCCGCGATTATCTCAATAATCTCCGGAATGGAAAAATGATAGTGAATGAGGATTTAATGAGGAATTAAATGGATCATGATGAATCGTGTACTTGCAACTGGAAATGGAGGGAGGACTCGTGACCATCATGCATGAATTTCAGTGACACCGCCCTGTCTAGATTTTCAAAAGATAATTTGCGGTCAAAAGGACAACAAGAGCTTGGGATTTTCGGATAGACACCATCAAAGCGCGCATACCTTCCACTTTGATGAGATTTCGGCGGTTACATTTCATCATTGCACCAAATTGACATCTGGCTCATGTGAAAGCACGGGCTTTCCATTTTTACCGTTGAAATGCTTTCGATAGTTAACTGCATTCTTGCTTTGACCTCTTAACTGCCGGGAACAAAAGATTTCGGTGGTTAATGAGCGCCTGTCGAGCTCGCCTAAACCACCGAAACCTGAGATTCTGACTTTTAATTGACCAAACCAAATCCAAAATTTCTTTTGGGCTTATTTACAGAATACAGACTCTCTAACCTACTTACAAAAATTTAGAAACAAATTGTTTTGATTCATTCCTATCACCTAAAATTTGAAAACTTAGTAGTGTTATTTTAGGAGATAACATATGGATCCTACTCGGGGATGGAATCCTCCCAGTGAGGTTCCAAGAACAAGTAGTTCCAGTCGCCTTATGTGTTAGGCTATGGAGTCATTTGGACTGTGCAACTGTTCCTCTGCAAACCTACAGCCTGCTTGTAACTTGCCTGTATCCTGTCTGCTTATACAACCAAAATCTAAAAACAATTTAAGTGCTCATATGAAGAGCTTATTTTTCTGTCTACTCCTACACTAACCGACCATACTGCCTCTTGGTTAAGTAAATGTTGACTTCCATAATAACCATCCAAGTAATTTTAATACTGAAGAAATCTCATCTTTATCACTGATTAGTAAATGATGTCTAGAAAGTAACAACTATAATAAGAACTCTTTTCGAAAATCATACTCACCTGAAAACATGGGCGAGCTGAAGAAATCTGAAACTTTCAAGTTCTCTGAAAAGTATAACTCCATGAAGGTTTCCACTGGATCCTTTAAAAGAAGATAAGAAACATGTTGCTCCTCGGGAAACAGCTGCAAATTTATGGCAGCCTCTTGCTCAGCCATGATTGTTCCTCTATAAGAAGACTGATCATCTTCTTGTCCTCTTGAGATCAACTCGTGATCATCAAAAACTACAATTTCCTTATCATAATAATGCTCACAAGAGGATAACAAAACAGGATTTCCATCACATGGATTAGGATCAGCTGAGAACATATAATTTATTATGCAATCATCAATCATCATAGGCTCTTCTTGATTTACAAATTGATCATAAGCTTCACAAGCATACCTGTCTCTAGAATATTCTGCCAATGTTGACGAATTGAGATCCGAATCTGAAATAAGCTCGTATGCTTTCTGTTGTTCTAAATCTGCTTCACACTCATTACCTCCCCGCTCAAAATCTGAACCATACTGACATTGTTTTTTCTCATGTGCAAGCAGATTGTCAAAGTCAACCCGTTGTCGGATCCTCCTGGAAGCACGGATATTCTCCTCCACCTCTTGAGCGTCTTCAAACAAGTTCCCTAATGATGAAGACTTCCTTTCTAGCAAGAGAAGGACAAGTTCATTATGCTGAGCCATAAGATAGTATACCATGGCAAAAATCTCAGTAGGTCAAATCTCCAATGGGATGTCATAATAAACATGGTAAAACCTTCTATTGAAGACAGGCAAGGCTTCATCCTGCTCTCATTTCAAAGCATAGAAATCAGGGAGGCAAGAATCTAAAGATTTGTATTCGCCCCAATACTTCAAGAAAGCATTAGAGAACTCAATCCAAGAGCCAATTGAATCATCTCTCAAACCCTTAAACCATGTAGCAGCATCTTTGATCAAAAATTTGGAAAACATTCTCATGATCACATATTCATGCACAATTGAAAAACGATCAACAAAATCCAAAAAGGATTCCAAGTGTCTCTCAGCTGACACTTGATTCTCTCTGGAAAACCAAGGGAGATATTCATAACAGTCATTTGGATAAGGATGAAGAAAAAGGGGCAGATTTAAAGTCTTGAACATCTTCATCTGGATCTTAACTTGAAAGACTGTGGGCTGCTCATGAGAGATGGTAAGTTGTTGACAAGGTTTAGAAATTATGGCAAGAGGGGATGAGATTTGGACAGGGTCTGAAACAATTTCTATCTTTTCAAGGTCACGTGGTTGATCAGATTCTGAAGGAAAATAAATATAGTGGTCATCTTTGTGAATGGGTTGAGGTAAGACTACCGAATCTACATCTATAATGCAGGGCTGTAGGATTTCTTCCTCTAAAGATGGATATATACAAGAAGGATGATGATTTTCTGAATATATAAAGAATAAAATAATTCTCTTTACATGCGAAGGGAAAAACAAGAAAGAGATGATAAAGAAATACAACAGTTCATGAAGCAGGCTAATGAACTGGTACCTGGATTTGAAATTCAACTCCTTCATCTTCTATCAACCAGATCCTCCCCAGTGGAGTCTTTAATCGTGGAGTCGCCAGATAGAAGATTACAACCAAGTGAATGTCCATGCTTTGTCTATCATCAAAGCTAGATCTATGTCGTGTCCCAAGGAAGCTGAGCTTCAATCTCCTCTCCCCAACAATGGCGCCAATTTGTTATCACTCCAGGAAACTCTCCTAGGCTGTAAGTCAGAGATGCCTGGTAACTTAAGAAATTGATAAGCAAAGTATGTGGATCAATGGGATAACTCAAGGGCTTAATGAGAAGAACAACTTATCATGCATCCAAATGAGCCAATGCTTTTAGAAACCAATAATCAGATACAGCAATTGAAATGGGATATGAAGAACACTATTCTAGATAACCAAGTACATTAACATGCAGGGTCATACAAGATAGTAAGAGATCATTCAATTCAAATTTATGAGCTAAATAAGAAGATAACAGTTCTTAATAGCTGAGCTAAATTGAATCAAATTACAGAGCAATGTAACACATGAGAAAATCTGACAATGGTAGCAAAAGAAGATTGTCATTCATATAGCAAAATAATGCACAAGTTACATAGCCAAAAAGTGTCTCCAGAATTGAACCCCTGGTTCTTATTCTACCCTTAGCTTTATAGCTTTACAAAGCAGTTCTGAGATCCTGAAAACATGGATCAAATATGCTAAAGATAGTAAATCAAAATCTAGTTGCATAAGATGTGGGATGATCCCCAAAAATAAGGTCAATCCCAGATTTCATGGTCTTCCTCTCTTGTTGAGTGCTGGTGTAGTGCAGGATAGCCTCCCAAGGCTAACTGATGACTCTCCAAGAGAGACAAATTCGAATCTGTTCATGTGAGAAAGTGTCCTGATTTTCTGTCTTTGTCAAAGATACCAAAAACCTTTGAAACACCTCCTCTTTCCATCATTTATCAAAAATAGCTATTGGATTTGTGTTGACAATTCATCAAATGTTCATTCGAAGAGGTTTCAAACCTTTCCAGCTCAAAAAACTTCGATCTGTGCAAAACCTTGATCATTCTGGAAATTACAGGCTTTTGGTGGTTAACTTAGAAAGATGCTAAGCGAATTATCTACTGAAAGTCCTGTCTTTCAGTGGTTAATGAACAATCATCATGTTCGCCTAAACCACCAAAACTTCAGTTTAGAGAAAACTTCAAAATTGCAAAAATGCTTACCTCGGATCCCTTTCTGATGTTCAAGGTTTCTTGGCTGAAGCAGCCCTTGTTCGTGCTGATCTGTGAACTTCTGTTGGCTGTGTGGAAGGCTCTGGTGTGTCTACCATGGTCGTAGCTAAGTTAGCCAGGGTTTCTAATCCATTTTGCTCCTGAGCTGGTGATTGAAACTCCTTTAACTTCAACCTCAAAATCCTCAGCTATCTATACAGCTTCATGTTTTCCCTAATCAATACCCTATTTATGTCTTTAATCTTTTCATGCTTCTCCTTGAGGGTTTGGTTTATTTTGAACATCTCTGCATTTCTGTCAGTCAGGTCTGTATTAGCTTTTTTAATCACCCTTTCCAGGACCTCCATTTCATAGACCTGCTGCAGGAGTTTGTTGATTTTTCGTGATCTAGCTGTTCTAGGCTTACTTGAAGAAGCTTCCACCCCTGGTGGACTATGTGCCTCAGGAGGAGTTGGTGAAGGTAAATTGGAACGAAAGTCTGCACCCTGTTCATTCTGTACATTATCATGTGTGTTAGCCAATTCCTGTTCTGGTTCTGAATCGCTGTAAGGTAGGTTTAAAGGGTTGTTTCCTGTAGCAGGGTCCTTAGACTGCTCACCTTCAAACTGCAGTTTTCTTTTGATTCCTTTCTTCTTACCAGAGGATGATTTTATGGGATCTCTTGGTGGTGAGATGCATTTCCTTTTCCTATGACTGCTTTTGGGAGTAACAGTCTTTTTGCCACTGGTCTTCTTAGATTCATCTCCTGGTGGTTTCTCTGTTTGGAATTCATTCCAGAAAAGAAAGAAACCCCAATTGACCTGTTTCCTCTGCAGAGCTTCCTTGACAAGAAGAGTGATAATCCCTTGGTGAGATAGTCTACTAGCAACCTTAGTAGGCTTGGCTTTAACTTGTCTGGCCATTTTAGTAAGGGTCTTGTGGAAATAGAAAGGTAGATTTATTGTTTCTCTTCCTGTGAAATGATTGAGAAGCTTAAAATGGTAAAACATTACTCTGTTATACCATCCCTCACAAGTAATGTAAACAAAAATTGCCTTTAGCAATGCCTGCCACTGAGGTTCTAAAAAGGACATTGGAATATCCTTCTTCCAAATCAAGTTTTTGTGGATGGGCAACAAATATGATCTGAATTCTATATTTGATGGCACTGTGGATTTAAACCAACAGTCTCCTGACCATGGAAGGCCTGTAAACTCTGCTATAGAAGTTTCATCTATGATAAACTCTTCTTTCCCTATCTTGGAAGATCTTCCATCATATGCAATTGCAAAAGCTTCGGCTACTTATTGATGAAAACTGGTCAATTTTTCATAGTATGTGAATACCTCTACTTGTTTGAAAAACTCTGCTATCTCTGGGTGTGCCTCCAAGTACCAAACCCCATCCACCTCAGACCTCAATACTGGCCCTGCTTTCGGCATTGGTCAAGTTTGACTGTTCCTGTGATTATGGGGAACTGAATGTCCAGGGAGACAAAGGTTCTAGAACTTAGGAACATAGAGAGTATATCTTATGGAAGAACTGGTGGGACAGGGTGACACCAAATTCGAATCACTGAGCTCAAATGCTAACCAAGTTTCGGACGATAATTTGACTGAGAGTATGCCAAAATTTTAAATTTTAGGTGGTATATGCATTTAAATATTAAACGAGACGGGTTTTGGACTTGCCTGATAAGTCGACCTGGCTTAATTGACCTGATAACAATCGCTGGAATCTGATGGCGCTTTGACAATCACCAGGAGAAACGAGATTGGGATTTTTGGAAAAATATTCAATTGACGAAATCGCGGACCCGCGATTATCTCAGTAATCTCGAGAATGCAAAAATGATAGTGAATGAGGATTTAATGAGGAATTAACGGGATCATGATGAATCATGTACTTGCAACTAGAAATGGAGGGAGGACTCGTGACCATCATGCATGAATTTCAGTGACACCGCCCTGTCTAGATTTTGAAAAGACAATTTGCGGTCAAAAGGACAATAGGAGCTTGATATTTTTGGATAGACACCATCAGAGTGCGCATACCTTCCACTTTGACGATCTTTCAGTGATTACATTTCATCATTGCGCCAACTTGACAGCTGGCTCGTGCGAAAGCACAGGCTTTCCATTTTTACCGTTGAAACGCTTTCGGTAGTTAACTGCGTTCTTGCTTTGACCTCTTAACTGTCGGGAACAAAAGCTTTCGGTGGTTAATGAGCACCTGTCAGGCTCGCCTAAACCACCGAAACCTGAGATTCTGACTTTTACTTGACCAAACCAAATCCAAAATTTCTTTTGGGCTTATTTACAAAATACAAACTCTCTAACCTACTTACAAAAATTTACAAACAAATTGTTTTGATTCATTCCTATCACCTAAAATTTGAAAACTTAGTAGTGTTATTTTAGGAGATAACAGAAGGGTTAAGTTGTTGCTAAAATATGGAAGGATTAGAACTCTCCCTGGGGTTCTGCACATTCAAAAACTAGCCAGGAGCCTAATATCTGTAAGTAAGTTGGATGATGCAGGAGTGAAAACTGTATTTGAAAAGAACACTTTCAAGATGGTACGAGGAGCAATGGTGATGATGAGGGGAGTTCGGTGTGGAAATATGTACAAGTTATTGGGAAGATCTTATACTAATGGGTGTAACAGTTCTATTGTCCATGAGCAGAGAAATGAAGGAGACAAGACCAATACTATCCCAGAAAAGGAGACCATGATGTGGCATCAAAGACTGGGGCATTTTGGAGAAAAGGGCCTTCGAACACTACACGATAAAGGTATGGTTGAAGGTATGTCTAATTGCACTCTGTATTTTGATTTCTGTGAACATTGTATATATGGAAAACAAAATCGAGTAATATTTCCATCTGGTGCTACAAGAGCACAGGGGATATTAGAGTTGATACACAGTGATGTGTTTGGACCTGTGCATATTCCATCATTAGGTAAGTCTGTGTATTATGTTTCATTCATAGATGATTTCTCAAGGAACACATGGATTTATTTTCTTAGAAATAAATCTGAGGTATTTGATAAATTTAAAGAGTTTAAGGCTCTGGCAGAAAATCAGAAAGAGAAGAAAATAAAGGTATTGAGAACAGATAATGGTGGAGAATTATGCGGAAATGAATTCAAAGAATTCTGTAAGAAGTGTGGTATAGCAAGGCAGAAGACTACACCATACACTCCTCAGCAGAATGGATTTGCAGAAAGGATGAACATGACACTAATGGAAAAATCAAGGAGCATGCTCAATGGTGCCGAGTTAGGATAGGAATTCTGGGCAGAGGCAGTGGGTGCATCATGTTACCTGGTCAATCGATCACCTTCATCAACGTTGGATGATAAAACTCCACAGGAGGTATGGTCTAGAAAGAAACCCTTTCTTCAACATCTTAGAGTGTTTGGTTGTGATGCTTATGTACATGTTCCAAAGGAAAATAGGAGTAAGCTAGATAAAAAGGCTGAAAAGTGTATCTTTATTGATTATAAAGATGGTGTGAAAGGTTATAATATTTGGAACCCAGAAACCAAGAAGACTGTTTACAGTCGAGATGTTGTTTTCAAAGAGATAAAAGATGTGTCCAAACAAGAATTCCTACCAAGGCAAGACGAATCTGAGAAAATAGAGCTTGAGTTGGATGATGCAAAATATGAATCATTTGAAGAAGAGGAAGTAGAAGAAGAAGAAGAAGAAGAACCTCATACCCCAGTATTGAGGAGATCAGTGATAGATAGAAGGCAACCGGAAAGGTATAGTCCACCTGATTTAAGTTCCAATTTTTCTTTATCTATTACTGATGATGATCCTAGAACTATCAGGGAAGTAGTGAATTCAGAGGATAGTAAACTCTGGAAGAAGTCCATGGTTGAAGAAATGGATGCCTTGGATAAGAATGAGGCATGGGATATAGTTGAGTTTCCATATGGAAGAAAATCTATTGGTAGCAAATGGTTGTTTAAGAATAAGTTTAATGCAGAAGGAAAACTGGAGAAATACAAAGCTTGGTTAGTAGCAAAAGGTTATTCCCAGGTAGAGGGAATTGACTTTGGTGAGATTTTTTCTCCTGTTCCTAAGTTAAATTCTATTAGATTTCTTTTATCTATTGTTGTTGCTTTTGATCTTGAAGTGGAACAGATGGATGTGAAGACAACATTCCTACATGGGGATCTGGAAGAATAAATCTACATGAA